>BJFM01000788.1:97581-113204 GCA_016586285.1 Arothron firmamentum | reverse complement strand
CACACACACACACACACACACACACACACACACACACACACACACACACACACACACACACACACACACACACACACACACACACACACACACACACAGACAGCCTCCATTTTTCCATTATGTAGATGAAAAAGGGAAACTGTGATCTGCTCCTGTATGTTCGGCACAGTCAGATCTCCCATAATCCCCAGCAGCCAAATACAAAGACGGCGAGCATCTTGAACTTTTGTCATGCACCCCAACAGCTTGGTGTGTGTAAAGGAGAACATCCTTGTTGCTAGCACATTGAAATTATGAGCTAATCCCGTTGAAGGGTTGATGAGTCGGAACTGGGTGGCATGACATCCAAACGGGTTCGTTTCACACATAAAGTCACAATTTAATCCTTCTATTTTTGTGCCATGACAACAAGGACCGACATGAGAACCCAGATCTGGTGACATATGCAACATATATGATCCAACCTTCCCCCACAACTGTTATGATAATGGTAGCCAACTCCCAGAAAACTCCCCAGAAAAGCACAAGAAGGTCCGACAGCCAGTCTAAAAATATAATGAAGTTCCACACTCACTCACACCAAGTGAGTGAGAAAAGTGCCCTTCGTCACACAACAGGTCCCTTCTGAGAGGCAGATGTTCTCAGAAGGCGGGGGAGTATTACACATTGTCAGGCAATCACACTGGAATGATTGGTCACGATTTTCTGGTGAGTTGGCTGAGAGCAAGCATCAAGTATAATAGAATTAAATATGATTTATACAGTATTTCCCACTTGTTTTTCCGTTAAAAAAAACAGGCAGAGCAGCTGATTGGAGAATTTAATTTTGCTGTGAGAAATGAGGTAATGGAAAGGTAGAACATTGAATGCAATTTGAAAGAGTCTGAAAGGTCCAAACGGGCCCCGTTCGTATGTCAGTGACGCTGTCAGATAATCGAATCATCGAATCGAATCCCATCTCCGTGGGAGCAGCTAAAATTCAGACCTTCCCGAAATATGATAGTGTAAATGATGGAAACCTGTTCAATCAGTGAGGCAGATCTGTCTGAAGTCTCACAGCAGGCGATGACGCCGGTATCCGCTGTGAGTCAGCGGCAAAGCAAAATGAAACAGCGGGGCCTGGAGTTGTGCGCTCGCTCCTCCTCGGTGCACACATATTGCCGAATATAGGAAAGCAATGTTCCCATTAGTCTGCTGACACGAATTCTGTTCCCCGGCTCACACACTGAGACATGTGACTGGTCCACTTCAGGACGTCTCTGTGGGGACGCTCTGGGCTCCACTGGCACACGCCCATCCAGTCCCCTCACACACACAAAAAGATCTCCCCCTCACACACATGATGGGAGCAGGCTTTTTATGTGTTTCAAAGGTACTGATGTGCATCTATGCAGCAGAGCCAACCTGAGTTTACTTGAATAGCAGAACTGCTACACTAGCAACAACAACGTGGGAAAAGGGCGTTTTGTTCAGCAGCTGCCTGCCACTCGTGCATCTGGATGCAACACAAAGGAACCAAGCAGAAAACCTGCAGCTCTCTGTGGCTCAGTCTGCCGTTGTACTCGATCAAAGTCAGTGTACATGTCGCACAGATGAGTGTAAATGCTTCCTCGCCTCAAATTCCATTTTAAACGTTTTATTTCTGAGCTCAAACCCTGGAACAAAGTCCCGATTTCAACCTGAGTTGCCTGGCTCTCGCTCTAGCAGACTCTAACCTTTGCAAAATGGTTCTAATTAGACACGTCCGCACCCGCAGGAGACTGTGTTGACTGGAAGACAGGCACCAAAATATCCCCTTCTCCTGCTGTGCAACCTCTCTCATGAGAACCCCTGAGACTGTCTCTGCAGCAGCCCCATGAAACCAGAGGTGCTCGTCTCTGCCGACATTAGACGCTACAACCTCCTCCTCCAGCTGCCTCAGGATGAGGTTCAAGCAGCAGTTTGGAGTTCCTAAATGTCTTTCTTTTGGCATAACAAGTGAAAATAGTCATACTGTGTGAGTATTTTTAGACATAAGAGGACAAATAACGTGAAAGTATCTTGTTTTGGTGCTTCCACACAGATTAGCTGCTTGATTAGCAAAACCGATTCAGAGCAGGACATTCCGAAACTCTTTTCTTTCCACCGATCAGGCCTCTCCAGGGTGCATCCATCCATAGTGGATTACAGATTGTTGCCAGTGCTGTGATTGATTTGTCTCGGTATTTCAACCCGACAACCTCCGAGTGACATTCATAACACGGGGTTTTTTTGTTTCTTGTTTCCCCAGATGGAGAACATCTGTACTGTCATGTGCAGGGTGCATCAGTGGTACCAATGATCATGATAACTTTCTTTCTCTAGCACCTTTGGAAGACAAGGTTTTTCAGCTAAGTTCAGCCTCGAAAAAGTCTGCATGCTGCGCTGCACTGTGAAGTAATTGAAAGTGGGAGAGGGACTTTTGGGAGATGCAGGAGTTGCAGTTGTCATAACTGGAGAAGATAAAGACCTGGAGGACTTTCTCCAGGTCAGACTTTGCCCATCAGAGCAAATTTCCACAGCTCCTGCTATGATCTGAAGTTGCAAAGCATTATTATTACGTTATGTTGTGGCTGAGAGTAACACAGATGGTTCCTGTTAGCAGCAGTTTCACCTCTGTGAGACCGACCTGCTCATAACAGGCACGTGAGTCCGATGATCTCAACAGCACGCTAACGCAGCCAAACTCCAAACTCCTCATCAACGAGACACTCAGTTCTTTGCACGCAGAGCACATTTACACATGCAGAGGTGGGTCATGTCACTGGCTCAGGCAGGTGCAGAGGTGGGGGACGGAGGGACCACACGCTTATCCCGCCTGTAAATACCAGCGTTAACGCAGATCAGTCCTGAGTTCGGTGACAATCGAGGCTTTAGAGATCCGAGGTTGTTTTTACACATCTCTGATTTAGCAGCAGTCCACACGACGGCGGGAGAGGAGATCAATGGTGAGATGGAAGCAGATAATGAGACGTTCTAATCATGCTCGCACGTGCAAGGAAGGTGCTAATACATGTGCACACCATCACGTGCCAGAAAGAGAACACTGAGGTTAGTGGTGCTACCAGCAGATTAAGGTTGGGCTGCAGAGTGGAAGCTGATGTCTTTAGGTGATTTGTTTTTCTGCCTTTTGCAATAAATACAAATACAACATGTTATCAGTAAAGTCTCCTGAGATCATTCTACACAATATCACACAATTTAAATAGGCTTCTTTACCTTTTATTTTCTAAGAACAAAGTCCAGAATATCGTCCGCTCTGCTCTGCTAACTGACTAGCTTTCAAGGACAGTATCATCTGATTATGGTGCATGCTTTGTTAATAATGTAGGTAGAAACAGGGAGTTCTGAAGAACCGGCAGACGGTTGCATCTGAAGTCACGTTCTTTTACATTCTATTGTCTGTGATCAGGTGCTCCACGCAACACGCTGAGTCAGCTGCTCAAATGTCGTAATAAAAACATAGAACGTAGATAGAACGTGTAAATGTTGCCGCAGTGTGACAGAGGTCAGCCGTCAAGAGTAACTAGTTTATTTGGAATGGAACACAGAGTCCCGCACCGCTTGGACTGTGGTCTGGTATCGGAGAAGCAGCTACATTAACGCAGCCGGTGTCACCTCGACTGCACTGTGAGGCATTTATCGCAAAACTGCGTGAATGGAATGAGGCCAATTGCACCCAACTCACTTTGATTGTGTTCAGGGGAGTGTCTAAGGTCAACCTGTGTGCACTCTTGTTGCTTTTACACTCACAGCTACAGGCACTGGGTCACAGATAACGCCATTAACCAGACAGGACAGAGGATAATGGAATTAAAGAACAGTGAAAATAGAGCTGTTGTGGCGCTGCAGGTTAAGAAAGCACATAAAGAAAAACAAACCTATTGGCGAAATCATGAGAAAAAGGAGGCAGAGGAGGCGTGGGGATCGGTGCAAACTGATTTATAGCGTAGCCTTTATAGTTTCGGATCAAAAGAACCTAGCATAGACATGTAGACACAAAAGCATCAGTTTTTCAATAAAGTCTTAATTCTCAGATGAGCGAGAAACATATCCGTTTATGAACAACCATCCAAACGCCACAAAAAGTGATTTTTTCAAAATGAAAGTAGGGATTAGATGAAATTCTTATTTTTTTGTTTTTCAGGATTCAGCTGCAGTTGTAGCTCTGGCCACACGAGTTCAACTATGAGCAGCACCGTGTTGACGCCATCTAGTGGCCAAGTGAGTATTAGATGAAGGACTGAAACTTAATGTTCGAATTAATAAGTTGCTCTGGTTACACACAAACGCTTATAAATGACACATTAGCATGATAGCATTTGGATGTATTTTACTTTAGCTGGCGCTTGTTCTGAGGGTTAAAGGTCAAAGCAGCCTTACGTGGCCCCTGGTCTCCTGTAGGTGCCCTGCCTCAGGTCAGCCTGGCGTGTAGAGTGCAAGTCCGTCCCTAGCATGCCAAGTCGGTTTCTCGAATCAGGCCGATGTTAACAGCTAATTTCTGGAACAGCGGTTATAAAACTGGTGAGCTCAAACTGGTTTTTGGGCTCCAGACCAGAGAATTTCCTTTTTGATAGCTGCCTCCATTACCCCTGGCTACATAGCCTCCAACTCCTATATGCAACCTCTGGTTTTAACACTTACATCATGAAAGCACATTGTAATGTCACTTTTTAGGCGAGTAAAAGGTGCAGCAGCCACGTGTTAGGAGAAACTCTCAGCTTCAAGTGTGTGTACACATGTGCCTGCATGTGTGTGGACCACAGGGGGTATCCATTACAAGCCCCTTTAATGGATCCATTACAGGCCCCCGACTCTCTTGATATACCCTAGATGCGAAGGTCACTTATTGTTGTTCAACACCTTTTTTGGTAAAAAAGAACCTCGCAAATTGGACACCTTGATTGGGGTCAGAGAGGCAGACAGAGTGGATGCATGAGGAGGTCCAGAGATTCAGCCGCTGTTACCAGCAAATTAGGTAGTGTGAAGACTTGGATCAATCTTCAGAGTCTGAATCCTCGCTGACATTAAAAGACATAAACGCCTCCTCACAGAGGGCTGCCATGTTTTCCTCCACACGCAATAGGTCAGGAGTGTCTCTAATTTCATGATGTTATTAGGTCAAAGGTTTGCTGTTTCATTCTGGAAGCCACCCAAACACCAATAAATCCCCAAGAACTCCCTTTAGTTCTAGTTTTATCTTCGTTAAACGTATCAGAACCTCAACTTAGACCGTACTACACCACCGTCCACCTTCCTGAACAGCGTTTCTTTTCTTTGCCATTTTTTTCCATTTCTCTTCAGATCTTGTTGAAAAATGTTGCATGTTTTTGCAACCTTTGCTTGTCTCCATGACAACAGGGACTCAAAAGAAAGTGCTTTTTGCTGTAGTGCACAGTACAATGCGCACGCACGCACGCACGCACGCACACACACACACACATTCCTGGGACATAATATGCAACATAATAAATGAAAATGATCAAACAAGTCTCCATATATTGACCCCTGCAGCGCCACGCCTCTGCCAGCTTCATTTCCCTAATCTGAAATATGAATAAAATATGGTTGTATATTAGGAAGTGAAATCTCTGTGTACTTCATGTGTGTAGCTGACGCACCAGAATTGGTTGCTCTTGACTCACATCTATATTTGGTGCAGATCAATCTTCATTCATGCAAGTTTCATGACTGAGAGCCGACCATTAGAGAAAACGCGTTTTGGTGAGGTGATACACACATTTATGCACGTCGTATTTTCTGCATTTCCGCAGGTTCATCTGTCCATTCACCCTGTTATAGCTAAAATAAACCCAACCTTCTCCCCAACCTTCTCTTTCTTCAATCCTTTCAGTGTTTAACCGACTCATTTCTTAGGTTCAGTGCCAACATATGATCAGATCAGACTCGTATTGTGGCCCAACGAAGGTGGATTTTCCTGCTTCTCTCAGTGGGAATGGAGCCATTGCACATGGAGATGTGTGCCTAACGGGCTAACGCCATGGCTGAGAAACGGGCTTGTTGAATAGACATGAGAGCAGCCTGCCAGTTTACCGCTTCCAATTGTCCTAAATTAAACACAGTGGTGGGTGACGTGAAAGCGAAGGGATTAATAAAGTGACAGAAAAAACAGCACTGTGGTCAATATGGTCCAACAGATTTTTTTGGATTTCATAGTCAGGTTGTTGCCAGACTTTTAATATGTTGCTGTCCTTGTTTATTATTATTCACCTAAGATTTTACAGCTACACAGTCTGAGGAAACACTGTGAAGTATTCAGTTCTAATATCTATACTCATTTTCCTTTACCGACTCCTGAAGGAAAAAAAGCATCTATGTTCTTGATGGAATATAAAAAAGTGCCCTCCATTTACGGTTGAGGGCCTAAACAGCGCCACCCAGAGGGGAACGGCGCAAAGCACATTCAGCAGCTCTAACATGCATTAGTGAAATTTAGTGAAGTTACACTCGTTTTGGGTTTATGACACCACCACCACCCCCCCCCCCCCCCCCCCCCCCCCCCCCCCCCCCCCCCCCCCCCCCCCCCCCACACACACACACACACTTTTTGCGAGTAAACGACTCATCAAGACGATTTAACACAGACCCCAAATCAGCTCACAATGTTTCTACAACCGCAATTTCAACTTTACAATAAATTAGAATTGTAATATTTAACTCAAACACCCCCACTGACTGCCAGAGAAGGCTGCAGTCAAAGGATCCACACACCAGGTCCTCTGATAGAGCAGCAGGTCCTACCATGCTGAAGAATTTATTTAAAGTCCTGCAGCGCCATCGTGTGGTGAGACGCTCGATGTGTAGGGACGTGAACGCAACAGCAGGTAGTTGGTGCATCAATTACCTGCAGCAGCTTCTTGTCAGACCCCCAGTCGCAGTAATTGAGAGCTTTGGGATTAGGAAACTCTCCTTCACTCCACCTGTGTCTGTGTGTTGAATTTTCCCAGGAGAACATCAAGTCGTTGCAGATTTCCCAGTTTGGGTCAGTGAAGCTATAGCTTGCCCTGCTGGGACACAGGAAGTGTGTGGGATCCACTACAAGAGCCTTTCTAGGACCACTGGTGTGACAGGATGCATAAATATACTGACAAAAACAGTCTAAGAGCTTGAGGAGGGCCGGCGTTTGTGGCGATGGTGTAGGGAGCTGCCCGTGAGGAGCTGAGCCTCAGCTGTTGTTGTGGAGCGAGTTGCTGGCTGAGCAGCATCTGCTGGTTGACAGATGCAGAGTCGTGACAGTCACTGAACAGTTGTCCTCCGTTTGGCCCAAAACTGCTGGGCGGGTCTCCACGAGGGTCCGAGGCGCGTTCCCGGGGTCACGTGCACGCAAATTAAAGAATTAAACAAGCTATAACAAGTAATTGCTAGTTACCCTGACATTTTTTTTGCCAGAGCATTTGTTTCTCAGTGTTTCCAGAAGAAACCAAAGGAAAACTTAGTCATTCTTATTTGAAACTGTCTTTTTTTATTTCTCCCGTGATGCTGAGGATCTGGGTAGAGTGAAGGATTACGGCTGACTGAAAGCTTTTCTGGACCTGGTTCAAGAAGTGCTGAGCAAGCAAGACTAAACATCGCCAACCACAGTTGAAAGATTCGCACATGTGCTGCTGCAGCCCCTCCTCCACCCCTGTCACCCCTGGATTAGCTCTCTGTTGGGAGAGCAGCCGCTTCAACGCTAGTAATACGTCAGACGAAAAAGAGGTGAAATAGACACAAAAGCAGCATAAAAGATGACAAAGAATCTGATTTACTGCACATTCAACAGCCAGCGTTCTTTTTCATCGTCGTTTTCCTGTTATGTTTCTGGAATTCTGTCATCTCTGTGGACCCGGCTGGTTCCTCCGTGCCGCCTTCCTTCTCCCGCCCCCTCAGTGCGGAGAGCACCCCCAATTTCCAGGGATGTCACATGACACTCAGCACTGATCCCTCGAGCTACTTGTGTGAAGTTCTGATGCTGCACTTCTTTCTTCTGTGCTAGCTCAGGAGCAGGACCAGTGGCCGTCCTGCACTAGCTGTGAGGTCAAAGGTCAAGTCCATTAGCTGCACCGATGCACCAATGGTCTCCGAATATTTGCCATTACTGGTCACTTGATGCTTGCCTTCAGGGCCGTTAGGCTGCTGCGAAATTTTGATACAGCAAAGAAAAATGTGGGTTTCCTTCTATAAGTGATTAAAAAAAAAAAAGACTGCTTACTGACCAAAACAAAATGGAAAAAAAGACTTAAATTTAAATGAAAACAGGCACAGAGGAGTAAAACATGTTTTGAAGACCAAGCAGATATTTCTATATCGTTCCAGTGGGTGTAATGCAATCCATCTGCTCGCAGCCTCTGTGAAAGTGACTTTTCTGGACCGTTCTGTGGGTGTTCTGTGCTGGAAAAGTCTGTCGTTTGCGTTGCGCCCCATTGCATTTAGCCCTGGCTGACTGCAGAACCCGAGGAGACCATCTCACAGTCTCCATCCGGGATGTCTGTTGATAAATTTCTACAGCTGCTCAGAATTTCTGCAGCTCAGCTACAGGCTACAAAGCTTCATTTGTGTATCTTTCACTCAAATCTCGCCCTCAAACTGTGAGCGGACTCATTTTCATTCATTCAAATCATAGCTGGTTTCATCTGGTCCAAATATAACTTTTGCAGCCTCCATTTGCATCAAGCAGCCGCTGCAACTGTGAATTCTTGTCCGACTGTACTTGCCCGCTGTTCCGAGTGTGTCGTGGCTCCGGTGGTCAGGGAGCTAACAGCCAACGTCGGCTGTTGTCGGCGCGACAGGTGACCTCTGCAACGGTGGTGTTTGCTGAGCTCCCCGTAGATTGAGTTGTAATCGTCTCTGCAAACCACAGAACAGCTCTGGCTTTCACTGGCTGCCCGGACTCAGACCACAGCCCCACTGTGGGGCCTCACGTCTGGGAAAAGGGGCTCTGCCGCACCGGGGTGAGGGCGAAAACCTTCCAGCCAAGCGTAACAATAACAGATCCCAGTTTTTATTTTTATAGGCACCTTTACAAGCACCTAAAAGTGCCGCAGCCTGATGACTGGCTCCTCTGTGGGGTTGTAGCTCGATCACCAGTTCTGACTGGTCAGACTACTGCTAACTTTAGTTTAGTTAGCTAAGGAAGGCTTTTTAATTAAAGTTTCTGAAGGAAACCTGAAACTGTCAAAGTTTTATCCTAAATAGAGCAGCTCAGCTGCTGTGAGAGTAGGGGATGTCAAAGTCTTGACCCCAGAGGAGAGAAACGACAGGAACACAGCTTCGTGTCATCTGTTTGTTGCAATCAGCCCTGTTAGTTTTCCGCTTGGGCTTCTCCTGTTAGGAAAAAAAGAAATGAGCGAAAACAGAAAGTGAAAACATTCTCGACACGCATCCAACAAAGGCTGCAAGTGACACACCTGCTGTGAGATCATCGGCGGTGCGTAGCCGCGAGGATCACGGGTGTTTGCCGGCGCCTGGCCGGCGATAGGTGAGAGAACGATTGCGTAAATGCCCCTACACATCCCAACATATTCTTTTGCTCTCCAACAATAGATACAGTTACATAATGAGCCCCATCCATATCAAAGGCTGGACCAAGAAGGGGGACTGGAGCTGCTCCAAGGGCCCCTAAACGGGCCAAAAACCACATCGCAGAGCAAACCCCTCCATTTTCCCCCTCCATTCTCTTCCTGCTGCTCTTTATCACACCAGGAAAAATATTAAGTGTGAGAGGTCGGACATGTGTTGCTGATCAAATGTTGAACCAGTAACGCAACAGTCACCTAATATGTTGCGGCGTGGCGTCCTTGTTAGAGGAAGAGTGTGGAGAAGTCTTCTGCTGCGACGCGCTCTCTGCTCTCTTATGCTTTTTTACGCTGTTAGTTTTCGGTGTGGTTGATTTGTGCTCCCGCAGACTCACGCAGCGCCCCTGCCAATGCCAAGCCTGGGCCTGCTGTCCCCGCCGCGCTCGCTGCCAAGCAAGTCCACACAACAGCAGAGATAACGGCGACATCTCAGACATTTGCAGCCTCCTCTCCTCGTCCGCCTTTACCCCCACAGACAAACACTCCATCTTTTCTGATGAGTTCTTCCTCCTCCCGCCATCCATCCCTCTTCTTCTGTCGCTACCTCACCCACCTTTGAGCAACACAGGAAAAAATCTTGTGGCAAATTGCCTCCCACACTCCACATTCCAGGGTCCCTCTTTCATTCTCTCTCTCTCTCTCTCTCTCTCTCTCTCTGTCTCTCTGTCTCTCTCTCTCTGTGTGGGTGCCGGGGGCTTCGGGGCAACAATGTGAGTGACTGTGTGTGGGAGGGGGCAATAATATGCTAATTCAGTTTTCTAAAAAATGACAGAAAGCAGAGAACTCTCAAAAATGTAGTAAAACCTGCAGTAAATTCCTCTCTTATACATTTTAATATGAAAAAAATCCCATTTTAACAACAAAATAACTGAAATGTTGTTTTCCTGGATCCTGATTAAAAATTCTGATTAAAGTTCAATCTACAATTCAAAGTGAGCAGGAACTGTCAATCATCCGCCTGAATCAGTCGAGAGCCGCGAGGGTAAATAGGGAAAAAAAGGTTGAGAGACAGGAAAAAAGTGCTGAAAACGCGGCCCCGGTTCAGCAGAAGTGGAGAGCCGTGGCGGCGAAAACAGGCCCGGTTACCAATCAACAAGTCTCAAAGCTGTGGAAAGAAGATGAGCAGCTACGATGCCACCCCGTTCACGAATGAGAGGTGCCAAGAAAAAGTGAAAAGGAGAGAACAAACGGGAAAAAAACAAAAGTGAAAGACTGTGGACAACTGTTCAGAGAACAGAACATGACCAGATGTCAAATTGTTGCTGTATTTTTTCTTCCTTCTGAGAGGAAAAAAAATGTAACACCGCACCTGTGCTGAGTGACTCCGCCACCGTCACACTTTCACAGGGTTGAAAAACCCCACTTTGGAGAAAATATTCAATTTTTTAAACCGGTTCTGCACAGACTTAAACTGTGATGGCTGCCAGAATTTCCCATTAAGCTGAAAAGAAAAACACAACAACGCCACTTTCAGATTTCCTGCAGAAATTCATCCCATCTGTCACCGCTCGCACGCTGAAACGCAGATTTATGAGCGGACCCGGGTCAAAGATGTCTGCATTAACCGCCCAGAACCGATTCTTAAAAGTTTGTCTTTGGGATTTTATTTTTACTTTGGTTTGGCTTTCCATCCTGGTGGAAGACATGGCTTTTCAAAGGTTCCTGTCCTTCTACCCGGATCAGACCGGTTCTGTTTGGTCTTGGTCCAGGCAGCAAACGCCCGTGATAAACCGTAGCTGACGGAGAAGACAGGATGGGACCGACCGGGCAGGAGAATCTGCTGTGTGGGGTTCTGACCCACATTAAACAGCTTTACGCTGGTTTCGTTCGGAACATGGATTCTGGGATCTATGTTAAAAGTGCTGAGGGTGGCTTTTTCGGCCTGGCTGCGCCGCTGAAACGGGCCTGTGTTGCCGATCCTGCTTTATGTCCACTCCATTTCCCTTGCAAATCAGCCCCGCATTCTCCAAGTCTTCGCCGTTCCCAGCTCCCCAAAACATGCTCCGCGTCAGCCCCGCTCATTAACCGCCATGAGACTATTACCGGGCGAGTTACCTCGCTCTCAACAATGGGACGGAGGAGCACTGGTTTCACCGGGTTCACTGGCTCTCTCCCTCCTCCCAGCCCCGCAGCCCCAGTCCAGGACGTCCACTCCGGCCTTCAGCTGCAGCTTGACAGCTGGAATGCAGCAAAACCATAAACGCAGCAGCCTTTAAAAATGACTCAGACAGCACTTGCCTCGCACGCTAGCCCCGCGTGATGCGTTGGAGCGAGCGTGGCCCGTTCATGCATGCGAGGCTCATTCACTCATCCATTTATTCCTTCATTCAGGCAACTCATTCCACTTCATTTCTACCGAGCTGTTTACAGTCGGGCTTTCCAGGAGCTCCAGTCATAAGAAGCGTGGACACGTTCCCGGGAAACGGGACCCGAGCACCCTGAAGAGGCTTTTCGCCTCAGTTTATTCACTCCTGTTCTTTCTCAAGAGTTCCTCCTGAAAGTATTTGGCAAACACTGGTGAAGAAAAAAGAGAGAGAGAAAAAAAAAAACAAGACTTTGAGGAACGAAAAACAACAAGTCATTCTTGAGCCACCCACACCCCATCTGCTGTGGTATTATCTTCTTTTATTATCTGCACGTTCTGCGTGTTGATATGATTTCTGCAGCTCGGTGTGCTGCTCGTCAGAGTTGTTGTTGTGTTTTTCCTGCGGTTCAGCGGTACGAAGCAACAGGGGTGGGGCGGCGGGGGTCGCGGGCTCTCCCCCGTGTGCATCTAATCATCCTTTCGGGAGCCTCTTAATGGCTCGTCAGTTCTCCTTGCCCTTCCATTTTCTGTCCAATTAATTCCTTTCTCGCTGTCCGGATAAAGGGACACAATGGGGCCCCTCGGCAGCATAATGACTCATTAAAATTCAGCAGCGCGGCCCTGGCACTCCGCAGTTCCCCGGCTCGGTTGGCATGCATGCCAGGGCCAACTTGAGTGTCCAACCCACCGGAGCGGAGACAGGATCTTTCCTCAGGCCTCCGGAAAAAAACATCTGACCTGCACAATTTTAATAAAATCAAGGTTGTTTTTTTTAAAGATCCAGTCGACAAATTTTTAGCGAAAGAATAATTCATCATGTGATGGTCTAAAGCTCCAGCTCTGACGAAGGTTAACGTCTGCTTGGTTTACAGAAATTGTGGTTTAATTGCTGTCACCTTGGAAACAGGCTCAGGTGGGCAAAGCTGACCTCTGTTCTCCAACAGCTGGAGCTGACGCTCAGATTTTGGACAAGGAGCTTGGGAGGAACAGCTGGTAGCCAGCAAAACCAAACGATAGGCAAGAAGGACAAAGACCATCGTCGAGAAAAAGCATCTTTAATTTTTTTAGAAAATGGCCAGCGAGTGGGTTAGCTGTGCTCATGTGGAGGAAACTCTAGTTAACAGAACAACAATCGTCTTCACAATCTCCCGTCTCAAAATCAGACAAAATATGATACAAAAGCACAGTTCTGTGGACGGAGCGTGAACGTGAGAATGTCGCGGAAGGTCGCACAAACCGAGCTTGCAAGGAATGAAAACGAAGGATAAAAATGGAGCTGGAAGAGTTTCCGGTGGCTGCATCCTGCCTCAAACGGTGTTAATCGTTACATTTCATAGTGAAATACTGACAATAAAGATTAGAAGGCACAAAAAAAAACTGTTTTTGCACGAGACTGCAGCATGTGAGTTGGCACTTGATGATGGTCGCGGGCAGGATCTGGCGACGGCGCTCTTCCTGGAATCAACGGAGTTAAAACTGTGCATTCTTTCAGGGGATAAATATATGGAAAACGGCTCCCGCGTGCGTGGGTGTGCACACACACGCATCCATTTATTGTACGTCCGCGGAAGGCCCAGCTGACGTGTCACTCAGAGCCACCGGGTGTTATTTTACCCCATTTCCTTTAACCCCGGATCATGACGAATCGCGATTTGCCAAGCGTAGCTTTTCAGACACCTGTTCTGCCCCGATCGAGTCTGTTGGTCCGGCTCTGTCCGCCTGGAATGGAGACGTAACAGAACACCCCGCCTTGAGTGGAACAACGCTCTGTCCGGTTTCACTTTGTGGTCACTAATAAGCAAACAGTACCAAAAATAAACCCAACCCACATTACAAGTTCAGCTAGTTAAACAGAATTAAGAAAACAATAATGCGTAAACTTAAATACAGATAAGACTTTTATGCCAAAGTGACACGATAAGATTCATGTGAGCTGTTTCATTAAGACTGTCCCATAGCGACGCGCTCCCGTCGTTCATGTAAATTTCACCGCCGATTCAGATAATTGGTCCCGTCTCCATCTGCTTGGCAGCAGAGTGGCGCCGGAATGTTTCTCGGGTCACCTCGAGTCTTGGACTGCAAGGATGGCGGGATGTACAGGATGTAGGCGTGGGGTGACGTTTCCTCATGGAGGAGTTTGGCTCGCCGACAGCACAATCGGACCGTGTTCAAAGAGTCGGTGCACGTGTGTTTTCATCGTAAGCGCAATATAGACTTGTATAAAATCAGCAGGCACTTTTTCTTTTTTTTTTCTCTTTTGTGTTGTGGTCACAGGTAGCGTCCTACCCCCGTCACAATCCCCCCCCCCACCCACCCCCCCACACACACACCTGCTCCTCGCTCCTTCAGCCGCTAGTGCATGGTCCCGAACGAGTCTCTGGGAAAGCGTTCCCTTAAGGCCGGGACAGCGTGGTGTAGACGGGCTGGTCCCAGCCAGAGCCGGTGGGGCTGTGAGCAGGAGCCATGGACAGGCTGTTGAGGATGGGGCTGCCGTACGGTCTCCTGGAGGAGTGGAAGTAAGGGTACTGGTAGAGGCTGGAGGAGTAGCTGGAGTAAGGGTTGTAGTAGTTGGTGCTCTGGATGTCAGAATAGTCACACTGGGAGCCCGAGAATGGCACCGAGGCGGCCGTGGCAGAGGTCACGCAGGCCGGGCTGCTGTAGGAGCCGTAGTCGGAGTGAGGCGGGGATCTGTGGGAGTGCTCGCTGTAGTGGCTTGGGCTCAGCTGCTCCGTTTTGATGTGGAGCCGATGCTGGCCGACCTCTCCGGATGAAGGGGAGGATGAGGACATGGCGCCCTTGCGGCTCCACGCCGACCCGTTGACGCCTGCGTGGCCGTAGGATGAAGCGTAAGAGCTGACAGGTGCCGGAGGCTGGTCTGAAGGCAGGCTGGAGGAACTTGAGGTGTGGCCGTTGAGCGGGAGGTACTGGTCGAACTCGTGCACGTCGAAGGTCTCCATGTTGCTGATGACGTCGGTGCTGAGCTCGGAGATGTCCACGTTACTGAAGTCGATGTTTTGCCTGCTGCTGTCGATCAGACGGCGGCCTTCGTGTTTCAGATCCTGCTTCGCTCCATGATGAAGGTCCGTTTTAGGGGTCGTGGGAGGTGTGGGGGGCCCGTGGGGCTGCCCTGTAACAAGAGCACGGGCGATTACACGCATGCTCAAACCCTGAGGTGTAAAATCATGAAAACAAACGATATCCATTGGCCTAAACCTCACATTCATTTTGTTCATGGTGCATTTATTTAATTTGAAGACCTACCTGCATGTTCAGCGTGATGGTGACCATCAGTTATCCCTCCCAGTCCTCCCATCCCCGGCTCAGCTTTGTACATATGATGGGCCAGTTCTGCCCCCGAGTCCGAGTCGCTCTGGCCAGGCTTCGCATTCTTCCGCCGCCGAGGCTGGTACTTGTAGTCCGGGTGATCTTTCTTGTGCTGAATGCGAAGCCTCTCTGCTTCGTCTACGAAAGGCCTCTTCTCGCTTTCCGAGAGCAAACTACGGCAGATAAATATAGATATTTATGAAACACAAATCCAAGTTCAGAAAAAAAATGTGAATTGATAAATTTCCTTCATTTATTTAAACTGTTAAAATGTAATAATCTTTAATATATTTTCCGGAATGTTGTTGACTAAACATTCAATTAAATTTATCAAATCTTTAGACTTAAGGTTTAATTTCTAAACACACACACACACACACACACACACACACACACACACA
>BJFM01000788.1:71793-94968 GCA_016586285.1 Arothron firmamentum | reverse complement strand
GGAGGGGGGGGGGGTCCTCCACTATGAGGAAACTGATCAAACCAGTGTGTCAATTCAAACAGCTCCTCTTCCTCAACCTCAAATGAGAGCGCCGCCTCTGATCAGCTGTTGCCACGTGTAAGACGAGGCCCCTGTGAACGTAAAGCTGGGGATGTCGTATGGACGCCATTATGTTTCCCCAAACAGGCGAAAAAAAGTCCGAGAATCGGTGACAGTTTGGGGTTTCTGGAGACAAACCTCTGCCTTCATCAACCTCAGCACTGCAGCTCCATGTTGGGGTTTGAGATTGGAGGACAGGAAGAAATAAAAATGAGGAGACGGCCTCACATGATCTTTAAATGTCACAAAGAACAAATGGAAGGGTTTAATTTTCCTATTTTTGCAAGATGAGTCTTAGAGGAAAAGACGCACCTGAAAAGATTTCCATATATTTGTTTTGTGCTGGGCCACAGAATGTGTTCGCCCTTTCCTCTAATTTCGACCAGGCTGCCTGTAAGTTTGCAGCCGGGCCAGCTGATGCGCGTGAAAATTAAATTTCAGAGTCACTCAGGAGGTTCTCCTTCCGTCTTTCCCCGAAACGGTTGAAACCGTCCACAATGAAGGAGTTTTGAAAGTGTGTGTGATGATGAGTTTAAACCTGATGACGTTAATAACGACATAGATGAGACAGCTTATTACTCGAAATTAATTATGTTGTGGGTGAAAATACATTCAAAGCAGCGGTCAGATCCACGAATTCTGCATGAGTCAGCGTAAAGAGGCAGCAGCACAGAGGCTGGCTCTCCATCGCTCCCCCAGATGCTCCACGGCCGCCGCCTGACCACATGTGGAGCGAACTGCCGGACTGCTAACGAGCCGTAATTCGCCACATCAACCGGCCCACTCGTCTCTTCGGTTTCACACGTTCGGAATTTCCAGTTGCAGCAAATGCAGCTGGAGGAGAAGCACGCTACTCTCAGACAGTCTGGCAGGGAATTATGGAACCCAGGGCCACGTTTGAAGAACATTCTGGAGGTGCTCGTTGGTTGATCATGCAAACGGGTGGAGATGTTCCTGCCAGCACAGACTTGACCGTGTGGTTATTATTTAACAGTGTTGGGAAGCTGATTATTTCTTCTGCTCTGATTTAGGGTTAGTGCTTTCTGAAGGAAACAATTTGTCCCAAACCTCTCAGGGTGTGTTTGGGATTCAGCCAAGCATGTTTAAAAACGTGAGAATAAAAGGGGGCTCGAGTGTTTCCAGATTGCATTTGACTGTCTCCGGGAGGACACTGATGATGAAGAGGAGAGTTCAGGTTTAGAAGCCGAGATGAGCGTCTCATCTGTCAGGGTGTGTTTGGGCTGCCGCTCTGGTTGAAGTCAGAGCTGATTATCAGAGAACCGATCAGTAAACATCCATTTAAATAAGATGACGCTGATCTTGGATCCCCCTGTTGTGTTCTGTCCTGCGGCCAGTGGGTGTGTGGGGGTTGTCTTTCTCTCTGTCTTTTATTCGCAGTCAGACATATGCTCTGTATAAAGCTGTTTTCAATCCTCCAGACTGTTTCCGTTTTGTGATCCTTTATTGTATAATTCATGTCCATAATTTAGATTAGACATGTAAACATTTAGGACGTGGCTCGGGGGGGACAAAGAGCCCACCCCGTGACTTTATGGGAAACGAGAGGCTCCTCCACAAAGCGAGAGTCTATGGAGGATTTGTTTGGTGGCCTTGCAGTGCTTATAAGTCTGAGGCGATGTGTATGACTGCTATGTTTAAATAATCCTGATGGACCCGATCAAAACACCTGCTGATAACCACAGGAAGTGTTCAGAGATGTGAAATGGGGATGATTGAGGCCTCCTCTAAATTGATTTTCAGCTAGACCCGTCTATGAACTACAAAATCCATGTTCATGTGATGATGGGAGTCAAGGAGAAGATTGCTTGACTAGACAAGAAATGGCTGGCACGGCCATGCAAGGCTGCGTGGGGCAGGTCTCCATAGAGGGCATGAGGATGTGTTAGCATGACAAAAGCAAGGCGACCCCAGGAAAGCTAACAGTGTCCTGACCTGCGGCTGAGTCAGGTTGTACACCTCCTCCAAAGAATGCACATCCACGTCCTGTCCAACTACATCACTCTTGAATGAGCTGGACGCTGCGTTCTCTGCTCCAGGATGATATTTGTGCAAGACATCATTTGCCCCCAGCAGGGGAAGAAGAAGGCCTGTGATTGTTCTGTGCTGCAGATACACTGCTTCCTGGCAGCTACTTCACTATTTCCAACTGTTTGCCTGTCTGTTACTGACATGAACAAGCGATAAAGTATAAAGAGTCGCACATGCTGCTGCTAGCTTTCATGCATGTGTTCAAAAATGCTCACAGCGCTCATTAAACTGTCTCATGAACATGAATTTCTGCCTTTTTCCTTTCCATTGATTTTGTCCTTGTGGGGAGTTTTAAAGAGAACAGCTCAGCTGAAGAGCTAAAGGTCACATGATGTGGGAGTCAAAGATCACCAAGGTCACTTCCTGTTCCCTTTAAAAGTCAGAGGGGAAAAAAGAGAGAGCAGTGCCTCAGTATCAGAATAAAAGAGTCTGTTCAGAGCTTCTCCTCTGATTTGGGGATGGACTTCAGTGAGAGCTGTGGCTAGACTGTGGCTCCCATCAGGGCGCAGATGAAATTTCATAACGCTGAAGATGAAAATTCTACTCAGCACTCTAACCTTGGGTCACCTCTCTGTGCTCGTGCCTTCCCTTTTGCCTCTATGTTTCATTTCCATTTTTGAAGTTTACACCAGAAAAGGAAAACAACAAACACAGTCACAATAAAGTTCTTACAAACTCAAAACTCTAAAATCACCTTTTGGATGGAAAGAAATATCCCTTTCTGAGCAATATCTTATCTTAATATTTCTTTGGATGATGTCAATATCTATTAAAGTGTGCAAAGCTTGTAATCCACCCCACTTCCTGTTTGCTAATGTGTCTGCATTTAACATGCAATATAAATCTCCTTTTACATGACAGAGATTGAGCTCTGAATCTTATCTGAAGACTGGTGCTTCGATATTGGAGAACTTAACAAACTTTTATTTAACTTTACAGTAACATGAAGTGTAAACCAGGACTATGAATAAAAAAATTCAGAATCCTCGTTACTGGTTTTTGAGCATGGAGGCATGGATTTATTGCTTCCAACTGCTGAACGTTTATTACGTTTATTACAGCAGTAAAGCCGGTCGCTGTTGTTAATGTACTAATGATGACTCTCTGGCTCTGCCACCGGTCAGTCTGGGTCACAGGTGCAGTTCTGGGGACGGGTTGTGGAAACAGAGCCTTGCACACAGGACGCATATACCAGAGGCGGTTCTGCAGAGATGCAAGCCCCAATGCAGACACCAGAGAGTTCGGCTTAATTACTCACGAAAAGTGGCATAAAGCCAAAGATCCAGGAGATTCGTTTCTTTCTGACTGCAGAAATAAGGTGCAGCGAAGTGACGGAACTGACGTCCCTGCAGCAAGGAAGAAATGTAAGCAAATTTAACTAACAAAAACCCACAAAGACAAAATCACACTAAAGAAAAACATAAAAAGGGATGGCAGAGCCTCGTAAAACTGAGGAAAAGCCGGTTGGAGAATGTATAAAATGAAATATTAGAATTTCCTGTTTCATTGAATAAATTAGCTAATGTCACAAATGGCATTCATTTCTTGCTGTGGTCACCCATGTTGTCATGGAAATCAGCATAAATGATTCTCCTGGAGCTGGATGCACACTTGTTGTAAGCCCAAACCAACTTTTGATCAAGAGGTCTTATTTGGCAGTGTAGCTGTGCTGTAACAGTTATATCGCCCCCTGCTGGCAGGATGTTAGCAGGAATGATGAGGAAAATGTCTTTTTTGGAACTTTTGGCCCAAAAGTGACAAAGACACTTGTCCACTTGTCATTTCCCACATGGACACAACACATGTTCCTTTCAATTTACAGAAAAGGCTCATGCACGCAGGAGGTTTGCATATATTCAATAATATGCTGCAATGTTTGCATACAGGCACATGTGCAGGTGCAAAAAAAAAAAAAAAGTGCAAAAGCTTAAACATGCTTGGATATATGTTGTCATCTTCCAGCGACACTGGTGCAAGCGAAGAACAGTCAGTGGCCTTTTCCTTCTGGTGCCTTCACTGTCCACCGTCCCTCCTCCTCCTTCTCCCTCTCTCCTCTCCTGGTTGCAGTTGTATTTGTGCGCCTGGGGAAGATTACAAAGAGTTGCTTTGTGAAGGGATGCAGCTGCTGAAATCCGACGAGATCCAGCTGAAGAGAAGGGAGCAGGTGGGTCAACAACGCCACCCGACCGTTCCCAGAATATCAGGCTGCAGAGCTGTGCCTCCGTCTTCCGACACCACCCCCCCATGCACGCACGCGCAATCGCATATCCTCGGGGCACCCCCCACCTCACCCAGGCACACGCACAATCAAACGTGTAAATACAAGTACAAGTAAGAAGAAAAAAAACAGCATTTAGGTGGTGGGATCACGTCGGCCGAAGTTAAAAGAACACACAGACGCAGCCCTGATGGTTGCCACGCTGCAGGTTTCAGCGGCGTTCCTGTCGGCTTTGGGAGCACGTTAACAGCTGGGGAGCTGCCAGAATGTTAGATTTCTGCATTTCAATGGGGACACCGGTAAGACGAGCCTCATCCGGCTCCGCAGCTCAGAGAGGTGGTAGGAGATGGAGGGAGGAGAGGAATGAAAGAGAGGAGAGGAAGTCCTGCAGGCAAAGCTGCATGTTCCTCTCCAGGCAGATCAGATGGCACTTTGTCTTTATCATAATGATGATGAGGAGGACAACCAGGTTTATTTCCAGTTAACCCATCCTGCAGAACAGGCACAGTACGAGCTTTACAGGGAGCTTCCAGAAAAGCAAGTGTTGCATGTTTGCTTATGAAGGTTTTCTTCACATATCACTGCCACGTCTGACGCACTTGGACCCCCCCACCCCCACCCCACCCCCACCCACGTGAGCAATTAATTCTGCTGCTCTGGCGTTTTATTCTTCTGTCCCAGCCTGAAAATGTTTGAATGTCATTTCATAAGACAACGCGCTCCGCCCCCGGAGGGGCGGAGGTGGGCACTGAATGAGCCCACTGTCCCACAAGATTCCGGCTCCCGGACACTCGCGTGCATCCCTGCTGTGAGAGGAACATCCTGCGGGTGGGCACGCTGACCAGCAGCTGTATTGTGCGATGGCTTGTCGCTTTCCTGAAGGTTCCTTGAGAGGCCTAGATCTGCTCTGTGCATCAGGGGCTTGCAATCATCACAGCATTTAAACATAATCCCATCTATATTGTTTGTTGTATTGTTTCCTTATCAGTTTCAGTATCAGGAGCAGAACACTCTTTAGGATCATCATTAAAGTTTCTTCAGAAACGCAGCCTCGCAGCCATCTGGAGCTCCATCTTTCCACATGTTTTACAGTGTGGGAAGCTGTAATAACTCGCCACTGGTTTAGGTCCAATTGCTAAATGTTTCATCAGCCCTGCGCTCACTCGTGGGTGTCTGGAAGTCCCTGTTATCTTTTCCCTCGCCCATCACTTTTACTTCGATTATTTCTGTCCATTAACATCAACTTATTTGTACTTTGTGACTGTGATGCTGACAGAAGTAGCATCAGCCCCACTTCAATGGCGTCCACGTTGTCTTGTCAGACGTCACACCTCGCTGCCATTCTCACATCTGCTTCCCGGAACTGAGGGGAGGGGTCTCCCAAGAGTTCCCTGTGGAGGGTCGGGCATGTGTGCCGGTGTACAAGGCGAGAGTTTTAGACCGGGAGCTCGCCGCCATGGTTTATTTTCAAAGGGGAGCTCTGGGTATGTGTTGAGAGGTTGAGGAGCTGAGAGCGGTTTGAGTTTCACCTCCCTCCCTCAGGCCGCTCCTGGGGGGTTGGGTGGGTGGGGAGGGGGGCTTGATGTGGAGAGAGAAAAAGTTCAGAAAAGGCAGAACACAAGTGAAGCCGAAGTACTACGATAATCCCAGCCCTTTTACCTGAGATGGCGTTTGTAATTGATCTGTTATTCCTTGATTTGCTAGCGCGAGCATTAGAATTTGGTGCTTCTGTTGTTAAAGTTGCACGTGGTAAACCATTTGACTGCTGTTAAAAGGTAAAAACGATTCAAAGGTCACCTTAAATGACCAGTCCAGCCGGATGAGTGACATCCTGTTAGCTCCACCCACATCCACCTGCATCACAGGTTCGAAAGGAGAGGATGCGACCATATGTGCATACAACCCCTAGATTTGCATAACATACCCTCAGGAGAGATAAGAGAGGGTTTATAAAATATGTCTGTGTGTTGAAGTGTGTGTGTTGCCAACACAAACATCATCGTTTTGATGCATGTACGGCATGATTTACCTGTATTTTACACCTCGTGTATTCATTCTTGTAGGTTACAGCATGAATAAAGAAAGTGAACTGCTGTAGAAGAAGGAAGTATTAGTCCTGGCTAACTGTCATACCCACACCATTCATTTCCCTATTTCCCAGCAGCGACACAAACCTGTGTTTCGATAGGCATCACTCCTAATGCGCCACTTTGCATCAGGGTAAAAAAAAAAAAAAAGCAGTAGGAAAAATGAGCTGCGTCAAACTGATGTTATTTGCTTATTCAAAACTGTCACTCTCTCTTTTCTGACCCACATCATGGTGCATGTTTTTCAAACTGGGAGGTTTTGAATGCAAAATGAGATGCAAAGGGGGGCATTTGCATAAGCAGGACAGTTGCAGGAAGACGGGCTGCAGGAAGTGGCGTTTGGTCCAGCGTGTCTCAGACGTGCCCTCTGCTGCTGTGTCTCATTTTACTAACCAGGTTCGACCTGACTGATCGGCAGCTATGGTTGACTCCTTACTCCTCATCCTCGCTTTCATTTCTTAACCATAAAAGTGCTCCCCCCCCCACCTCCACGCTGCACCCTGACTGTACGTGAAGAAGTGAAATAGGAAAGCAGACAGACGACATGTCTGGCTTTTCTTTTTTTTCCCAACCATTCTCTTAGCTCGTCTGTGCTCGCTGCACTGTGCTGCCTGCCAAACGGCGAGGCCGCCGCGGCCCGGCTGCTGCTTTTTCAATCAGGCTGGTGTGGACCTGGGAAGCAGAGCGTGTGCCACGGTGGAATTCAGATGCCAAGGACATAATTGTGCCTAAGTGCTTACAACTGTAAAAACCAAAGAGACTGAAGGTAATTATCAGCCGTCTCATTGGGAGGAAAAGTCGCTCGGCGTTAGCACGGTCTGCCGAATATCTGCTTCGTTTGAATGTTGTAATGTCAACGTTTAGAATTGACCGACTTGGTTCCCTGGGCCACATCTCAATATATGTAATTGTCCGCGCTTGCGTTCTCGCGAACTTGTGGAAAGTCATCAGTCGCCGAAAAGACAGCACTCATGATTGGACATCTGCATCTGGGTGGATCGAGGTCTCCGGTTCCTGTCTTCTGCTGCCAGTGCTGGTTATTTTCTCCATCTCTTCTTCATGATCGTTTTCATGGAGAGGTGCCCTGAGTGTGCGCCGTCTCTGTTGCAAGAGGCCCCCATGTGGGTGCATGACGGTGCACCTGTCGGGGTCGCAAGGCCTGGATAATCACTGTAAGCTGGCCAAAGAGCTAACATGTGTGGAGAGACCCTCAGGCCAGCAGAAGCAGAGGGGAGGGCATGCCTGACCCAAACTGCTTTAATAAATAAAAGGAGGATGTGGATGGAGAATTCCCCGAACATTCCCCCGCTTCATCCTGACCCCGCTCACACTCCTCTCATCTTTGGATCCCGGTAACATCACGGCCATTATTTGCATTTGCTGACTCACCTCTGAAGAAGGATCCGCCTTCGTGGGACTCTGTCAGCGTTGAGTCATTCGCTGGGAAAAGCAACTCACGGCTCCAGCGAGAATCCAGAGGATACACTCTCCGGTTCTGTTGACCAAGGGTGAGGTTCTTCTGCTCCTTCACCTCTGGAAGAGCTGGACCACACAGCGTGTGAAAATCTGGGCTGCAGACACACCTCGCGGTCCGTGCACTGTAAAACACACATACATGTTTTTCCACAACAAATGACCTCATGCCAGAGTCCGAGGATGCACAACCAGGATACTCAGAGGAGGCTTTGGGGTGTTTGTGCAGAACAGTTGCGAAGGTCCAAACATGTGGAAAAAAACAGCAGTCGAGGGAACGTTTTCAGTTAGCATCAGAGGGTTGACGTATTATCCTAAATAGCACTTTATTTCCAGTTTACACAGTTTGAGTGTTGGGATTACACCCTGATCTATCCAGTCAAAGCAGATGGAAGTAAGATAAATGATACATGTGTGACTACGCCCTGAATAGAAAGAAAACGTTTGTTAGATGGCAACAAATCTGGGACCTTTCAAATGCCCAACTTTCTCCTGTCGGCTGGACACCTTAAGGGCTATTTCAATATTTTAGGAAGAGTATTTATGTGGGAGGAAACTGTGAAGCCAAATCAATGGCAACTATTTTCAAAGTCTCACCATAAAGAAAAATATGTTTATATTCTTATATCGGTGGAGATTTCAAACTACTGCAATGTATGCACCCTGCCCACACACACACACACACACACACACACACACACACACACACACACACACACACACACACACACACAGGTCCATGGCCTGGCTGTGCTGTGGGTAGCTTGTAAGTAACCCAAGTGTTTTATTAGCAATGGGTCCAACACGGCTAATTGCTTCCTGAGGGAGTCGCCTCCCTTCAGCCCGTGACTGATTAACGACACATATTATGTGTCTCGACAAGTCTGACAGTCCTTTTTTTTTCCCTCCTTTTGGCCTGATTTTTTTTTTTTTTTTTTTTTATTGCAGCATACCACCATAAATCTTAAATGTAAATCTATGAAATGATCTTTTTCCCAAAAATGTAACTTTATTAACAGAAGTCAGTGAGTTTGGCTCGGTGTTGTTGTCATGTGGTCGTTTCGCCTTCAAATTTTCACATTTTTCATTCAGTAAAAGCTGCATTTTATTTATGTTCCCTTTATTTTGTTCTTGAGTTCATGAAACTGGCTGAAATCCGTGTGTCAAACCACTTTACTTTCTCCTGTTTGTGTGGGATGAGTCCTGACATGCATGTAACACACATGTGAGCCTAGATAACACACTGAGTCCCAGCATCATCTGGTTTTTGACCTTTTAACTCCCTCTAATACTGAACATATCATAAGTAGCCGTGGGTGGTGGCTTCTGCGGGGAATTCCCTTCATTTGTTCGTTTGATTTTCTATCTAAAGCAGAGGATTTTATTTTTCGTCTGCTGAATCTGGCCGTGGAAGGCGGTCGCCGTCTTCCAGGTCGTTCTCGTTGCGTTCTCTTCCCTCTGAAGTGTCTTCCATGGTGCCACTGGGAGCTGCGAGCAGATGGGTTTCAAAAGGCTGCTTCCTCAAACAGGATATAGATTGTGTGTAGGTCGGTGCTTCCTGAACCAGGGATCAAATCATGTTCCTCCTCCTCCAGCCCCTCCACCGCTCCCTCCACCTCCATCGGGCGGGGACGAGGTTGTGTCAGTCGGGCTGGAGACTCATCACTTCCTGTCAATCATCTGGGTCTCATTACGCCTGGACGGGGTCGCGACACTGAAGATTAATGGTTCTGTATCTACATTTTGTAATTCTTATTACAAAACAAGCACAGATGGATGGAGGTTATTAATTCATTCAGTTATACACAAATAAATAAATGTGTCTAAATTTGATTTAGCTGTGGTAGCCATAAATAGCTGTAGCATGTGTAAGTACATGTTTATCCACCACTGATGGCATTAACAGCCTCACCTCCATGGAAGGGTGGAGTGAGGAGGTGTGCGTGAACGCTTATATGAGTCTATATGAATCTCAGACGTTTGCAGAAGTTTTTGTTAGTGGTTCGGGTCAGTACTGTGCATCTATTTAACTACAAATGTCTTCACTGACATTTTACAACAAAAGTTCTCGCATTTGTTTTGCGGAGCTGTTTTCCAATCACAGCCTGTTCTGCCTGCACCCGCATGAACAATTATTCTGCAACAACTTTGATCCTGCTGTTGATTTTTGAGCGTTCTTGTGCGGAAGTGCCCCCCGCCGTGCATATGTCTTTAACCAGAATCGAGCGTGAAAACGACTGAAATTGATTTGTTCTGTTTTTGTTTTACACAGATGTCAAGGCTTCTTTACAGTAAACTCACATGTGTCTCTGCAGCTGCCGCCGAGCTGAAGGCAGCAGCGCTGGGCTTGGATTAAACTGCTGCTGCTGCAGGCAGAGGGGACATATTTGGCTCGGCCAAACTTCTGCGACCAAGTGGGCAGAGAGCAGCTGGAAAGTAGATTATGGGATAGAGGGAGCAGGAGTCATTTTTGCATTAGGAGAATCACATTTTGAGAAAGATGCGGCATTCCAGGACCTCGTTATTCAATTACAACTAATGTTATAAATGCAAGAATGTCCTCAGATAAATGGCAAAAGTAGCTGATGAATTAGTTATTCCCGTCAGCAAATACCCACGCTAGCCCGGCCCTCCCCCTTCCTCGTCCCACGGGCCACATTGCCTCCTCAATCTGCAATATGGAGCATAATTATACTAATTTTCTCTCAATTGCATTAGCGAGGGTCTGGAGTGAAGAAAGGCTGTCTTTCTGAGCAGGAGCCTCCACTGAGCAGCCAGCCTCCGTGCACCTCTGAGAGCACAGGGGGAGGCAACATGACCCCTGCACACCCCCCCCCCCTTCATTGGACTGCCCTTCTGTCCGCTCCTTCATTCCCACCAGCTCACGTCCCTCTTTTCTCATTCCATATTTTCCTCCCACACCAATTTCATCATGCACAGTGAAGCGAAACTTAGAGAAAAGAGCGAAAGTCTTCAGAGTTCATCCGTCTTTTTCATCTCTGTACGGGAATGACATTTATGCCTCTTCATATGGCAAGATGGCTCTTTATTTTACTGCTTAGTGCAGCTTTGGGATCCTAATGAGGACCGTTCCCAGTCTGAACTCAAATTCTCAACATCTCATGATGTCACATGTTGTAGATCCAGAATCCAGTGTCTGACCCGACGGACCTGATCTTTTTGTGCTGGATTTTCCGTAAGAACTAGTCCTCCTCGACGAGGTCACATCAGAGCGGCCCTGGTGGATGTGGGACTTTCAGGGTGCTCGGGAACACGGCCCGGCTCATGAAAGGCCTCATTGTCCCGCCTGGCTCGCCAACATAGAAAATGAATAAATCAAAGAGCGGAGATCAAGTGTGGAGGAGAGGAGGGGACGGAGGGACGGGGAGCTATCTGACATCTGCATTTTTAAACTCGCCATTCAGCCTCCGAGGAATGTTAGCGTCCATCCTCGACAAATTTGAAACCGAAGTAAATCTACGATATTGTGTATGTTTGGCCGGGATGCATTTGGAAAATCTGCCTTGTCTTTGTATTTTTTTTGTCGTGTTTGTTTTCACATATTATACAGTTATGCAAGGCATCATGGGAAAGGCAGGAACACGCAGCACTCCCAAACTGACTGCTGGGGGCCTGAAACAGAATCCTCTGGAAAAAAAACACACACGCACACACACGCACACACCTTTTCTCTGCAGCATTTATGTCAGGGAAGAAAAGAGATGTCGAATTCACCTGAAATCTGTCTGAATTTTTGCATTTGCTGCACATGACCAGCTGAGTTCTCCCAGTGTGAACACGGGAAGAAAAGAAATATAGAAATGTCGAGGAGGGATATCAAGATTGGACCGCCAAAAAGAAAGTAAGCAGAAAGTTGCTCTGGAAGGGTCAGCTGTGCTCCTAACTCTTCCTTCACCTTATCTGTCCTGCATGAGACAGACTATTTGTCCGTGGAGCTCATAATGTCAGAGTGGGACATGCTGGGGTCAGTCAGACAGTCGGTCAACGTCCTGCTGACCTCTGCATGCTGGACTTCTGCTGGACGGCAGCGAGACAGCGACGGGCTTTTTTTGCTTCCGCTCAACAAAGTCACACTTTGCTGCCGCTTCAGTCCCATTCCAGGTGTGTGTGTGTGTGTGTGTGTGTGTGTGTGTGTGTGTGTGTGTGTGTGTGTGTGTGTGTGTGTGTGTGTGTGTACGCCTGCACAATTGCCAGCCTGTGTGACCCCGGTGCATCTGTGTCTCCAGGACAAGCCCCACTGTCCTGCTCGCCGCCGGGTCCTCTTTTCAGCATCGGCAGCAGGCTACAGGTGCCAAACACATCTGGCGCTGACGCTCGATGAGGCGCCGATGAGTCCGCCTCAGCCTCGTCCTCAAAGGACGACATAAAAAAAAAGAAAAAAGTCGAATCATTTTCTTTCACTCGCCACTTCTTTCGTCTTTCTTTCTTCGCAGGGCCAAAAATGTGCTCGTTATTTGACCAGGCCGCAAGTTCACGCACAGACCTCTGGTCATTAATGAAAGTCTGTGTCTGGCTGGTGCTGGAGGGGGGGTGGGGGGGTCTGAACAGTCATTACACTGTTTATGTCACAGCTCCCAACATCTTTTAGTACCAAACACATCCTGCACATAATCAATGCTCTGTCCCACAGAATCCTCTGTTTGCAAACTCTGGACAGGCAAAGAAAGTTTGCTTGAAAGGAGCCATTTACAGAGGTTTTTGTAAGCTAAATGAACATTTGTTGAACTTCTGGAGCTGGGTTCCAGGGCGGTTGCATTTCGTTTGTGCTTGGGTCCGCAGCTTGAGGCTTCTTTCAGTCGGAGATTGTTGTATTGGTCGTTTATTCGGTCTGGGAGGGAGTCTGTGCAGCTCTCGCTCCAAACTGCGCAAATAAAACAGGCAAGTTCGTTTCATAAATCCAGCAGGGAGAACTTTTGTCTCCGTTCGCCACACTGGCGAGCAGAAACCTGCAAATGCAGATCAGGAATGGAGCTGTGAGCAGGTGCACTTCCTCCTTCGGCCGACTGGATATTTGCATGAGCGGCTCAGGTCCTATCATCATCTGTCCCACCTGCATCTAGGAAGAAGGAAAAAAAGACTCAACTTCCGGGACCTTTTATGTGTTTTTTTAACAGAAAATAGACTGTTACTGTCCTGAGGCTGTGATTCATCCCCCCTCCAGCATTTGGGGGTTCTGCAGCAGAGACTGATCTGGATGTGATGGTGTTTGCGTGGGAGCTGAGCATCCTCCTGTGTGTTATTGCAACTTCAATTCACCATTCAGGTCACAGGACACTGCAGTTCAGCGGAGATCAACCTGTGGGCTGGTGGAAGTCCTGCCCGCTACCCGCCCCCACCTCTCTCTCTCTCTCTCTCTCTCTCTCTCTCTCTCTCTGGGTGGCCCGTGTTTACGAGTTCCAGGGGGCAGGTCACGGCTGCGCTGCTGCTGTAGCCGCTGCAGCCACTGATGCGGGGGGACTGTTGTCAGGCCCTGGAGTCCACAGATTCCCTCCGCAAGTGCACGCGCACACGCTCACACGCTCACAGGAGTTTGCGTGTGCGTCAATACGAACTTCCTGTGTGCAGAGATGGGGGTGAGATGACCCTTGACCTCGACCACATGTCTTTGTCTGTCGGGTGATCACCCACACTTCCGCCTGCGGGGGCCCGCTGTTCCTCTGTCAGAGAGGCAGCTCCCACCTCGGAATTCTCCGACAGCTTTCTCAACATCCTTTTTTCCAAACGTTTAACACATTTCAACAAACTACTGCAACTTCATTTGTTCTTAACCTGAATGATCTGATACACACAAACTGATCTGCGCTTCTTGAACATTTTTGTTATTCTTATGCGTCCTCCAGCACAGGTACCTTGACACCGTTGACCTTTTAGCCTCTCACCTTGCCTGGGAATGCCATCATTCCCGTCCTCTCACCCAGAGGCCAGCAGCTCTGCAGCAGATGCTCCACAAGGCTTTCTTTGACCGCCACTAATGAGGAGGCACAGTATGGGACTGCAGCCGACGTGAAGACCTTTCCTTTTTTTCCACTGGGCATCAGCAGATAAAATTGAAAATGACTCAATTATATGTATCTCCTCTTCCTGAAGAGGAGATACATATAATCGGTACGACGCTCACCATTCTGCTAATGCAGTTAAATACAGTTAAATTGCATAATGACAGTAGTCGTCTCAATAAAGGGGCCAGTGTGTGCGCTGGCCTAGCGCACTCTTTTCACCATCTCCACTCTTGTAATTAAATGCAGTGGTCTGCGTTTTAGTTTATTGGATTTATATTTACTCGTTAGCCCTGCCTTTGACTGATGGGTAGGACAGAAGTGTCGGTGTGCTGGTGGAGATGGGGGGGTGGGGGGGGGGGTCCAGGATACTGTGAGTGGAGAAGCTGTCTCAAAGGATGGTAAACATATCGTGAGGTATAAGTTTAAGCTAAAGCAAGGCAGAAGAAAAATTAACAGAACTTTTATGGCTAACACATGTGCCACATCAGGCCGTGTCTGGTGCGTGCGCGTGCGCAGGGTGTATATTTGATCATGGGTGTCAGACGGATTAGCCGCTTTGTTACAGGTGCTGTAAAAGTTGTTGCTTTGGACACGGCTCATGAAGGGGCGTAACGACTGCAGACTCCTGTTAATCTCGCTCTGGATGCAGCGGCCCGGCGCTCTGGGCCGCTGCCATCGGGCTGAATGCACAAGAACATGGAAGACTGTGTGGCAGTGCCATATTAGCTAAAAGGACAGCAAACATTCCCCTCAGATGAATTGTGTTATTCTGATATTTAGGTTCTCCCATGAGGTAGTGTGCAGGCTCCGTGAAACCTGAAGTGCAGTTCAGAACCCAAGTGTTTACGAGGCACTACTCTGGTGTAATCCGAGTAATTGTTTATTACAGGCCTCGGTCCTTGTTATACGTAATTACTTTTGGGTGCCTTGTTAAAAAAAAAAATGGTTTTGTTTCCTGTCTGAGTGCCACAACTTCAGCTCCTCCTCCTACAGTCTATATGTTTTACGGCAGCATGCGAACGATGTTACATACGGAGCGGCGCACTTGTAAAATACATGCATTCGCTATTAAGCATCGTTAGCGCTTTGATGGCGCTGAGCTATTCCTTGGTGACACTCCATTGCCTGAGCCCATAAAACCCCAAGCGCCGAGCCAGGGGTATTTTAAGCGTGGTAACATGGTCTAATGGCCACTTCCTTAATCAGACGGCTGGGCAAATTGTAATCATTAGCACTAAAGCCAACAACGCGCACGATACGGGTCTCCAAACTCATTAGTTGGCCAGAGCGGAGCGAGAGGAGGAGGAAGAGGAGGGTGGCGTCGTAATACACTCACCTAGGTCTGTTTGCAATCAGGCGGCCAAGAGGTGCCACAGCCAGCAGGACTTGCGTCAGATCCCAACACACATGGATGCGAAGCTCTCCTCCGATGTACGTACGAGCGCACAGAGACTGATCACGGTTGCAGAAAACACACGTTTGGTGTACCAAATCACTGATTACTGGCTGCCAGACAGCGTATAAGCCTTAGTCTGATGTTTTATGGACGTCTTTGTTGCTTATTGACTTTATTGATATGTGCTTTAAAAAAGGGCTTGTGTGTGTGCCAATATATAGGTCACAGAAGAAGAAGACATTTACTGTCAGCAACACAAATATTGTGCACAAGAGCACATGTGCATGCACAGCTGCGCATGCTTGAGTTAAGCTAGCATCTGTTGGAGGAGCATCCATCAGTGCCTCCACATCTGTGTGCAGCTCAAGCGTCCCGCTCCTGCCCCCACATCCTGCACACGTTCCCCTCAGCTGGGCTTGGCCCGGGGCCACCCTCCCTCGGTCCTCCAGCTGAGTGATACATGCGTAACCCTAGACGACCACACCGTCCTGGAGGCTATTTAAAGGGCTCCTAACGCGAACGCGATACGGAAGATTTTATTTGACTTGTCGTTTTTGATTGAGAGGGAGATGTGACACGCTCGGCACAGCGGCGACGCTAATGGCACTAACGTGGAATAATCTCTTTTACGGTAACACATGTTCAAAGCCCCTCTGGCATGCCCACTGAGGCAGCAAATGCATCGCGGCGGACTCACCCGCAACTGTCCAAAATGTGACTTTTCCTAAATTCCGCCACATTCACAGAGCTAGCTGAAGAAGGTTGGCGGGCACGTGCTCATCCTCATCAGCCTCGGAAGGCGTCAAAAACCTGTTGTTGTGAGTTTGTCAGAGGCAGCGCGCGCCCTATGACGACGTTGTTGTCCTGATGTCTACCAACTTCACCCCCAACTCACCCCTGCCCCGAGGTCATTAGTCATCAGTGTGGTGGGAAGGGGGGGTTGGGAACAGTGCAGAATGCATCCTATTGTTAGCCCCGCAGACCACAGGGTGCTGTCTTATCCAGACGCATCACCATTTGGACTCCGCTCACAGCTGAGCGTGTTTCCTTGCCTGCGCATGTGCAGGCATGGCAGCAAATGTGCTCGTTTTCTATTTAGCGCGCCATGTGATGCAGATCGACACCCCCGTTTGAACCCGTAAGCGCTGTTGCTGGCTAATTTGTAAGCTTTTCCACGTCTTCCATTACATATCATCACTGTTGTTTCTAAAGGCTTTTCCATATGTTCGTTCTCCATGTGGTCTCGATACGTAGCGTGGGTGGATGGCAGGTCGGGGGGGGGGGCACACCAGAGACGGCTTCTCTGGTTGTGTTTGGGTAAATTAATACAGATTACATGGAGCTCCCTTATATAAGTTTTAGCCTTTATCCAGAATTCCATGAGGGAATTGTCACCGTTGAAATAGCGTCTGCCAAGCCCGATTTCTCAGGACGTCAGGAGTGAGAAGCCATTACATTTCCCTGTTTATTTATTAGTCTGCCAATTTGTCATTTGATTGTAGCTGAGCTTCGGAATCAGAACATGAAGGAATCATCAGTGTTCCTGCTCTCCTGCAGAAGTAAAAACAATCACCTACACACGCACACACGCACACGCACATCCAAATGAGCTCTTGGTAGCGACAGTGTCCGAACCCTCCCAGCCTCTTGGCCATGTGTTGAGTGCAATAATGGTAAAGGCAAAGCTCAGACTCTCAATTAGGCTTCCCAAGTGCTAGGTGTGGAAAGGTGTCTGGCAGAGCGCCTGACCGCAGCTCTCAAAGAGCACTTTGTCTGCACACCTCACACCCACCGTACCTGCTCATGTCGTGGAAACAGCCCAAAGTTGTCACACATTTGATTTAATAAAAATTGGATCCCCAAAAGGAGGCTTCTAGTGTTTCAGGGGTGCGGTAGTCGTAATGGAAACACAGAGACGCCACCCCTCCTCTGTCCCGTCTTTGGCTTTACGGACCTCCATCCAGAGTGAGAGGAGAGTGGGGGAGACCGCGGGGGTAAACGGATACTTCCCTACTGAGAGATCAGTAGTTTGGGTGTAGCGAGAGTGACCCCGGGAGTGACCCCTGGTCCATCAGAAGCTCATATCAATCCAGAGAGCTGACAGTGGCTGCGGCCTGCAGACGTGATAACGATGATGGCAAAACCAGAAAATGTCCACTGGGAAAATAAACGCAGTGCTGGAGTGGGACAGAGGCGCTGCTGTGGTTTTGTAAGGTGGTTTTGGGGGTGGCTGGCCCCGGTTTTGGCGTCTGAGGACCCACACTGGACTTTCTGGATTGCTACAGAAAATAATGGAGATTTGATGGCAGTGTTGGCTGAAGACTGGGAACACTGAAAGATGATCAGATTGCAGAAGAAGGCTGGCAGGATAAGGCTGAGCTTGGAAACCAAGGAGGTGGCAACAGAGCCGGCACCAGAAAACCGATGCCTCTGGGAACGTCGACGAGGATGATGTAATCTTCAAATCCTGAAGAGATGCTAGTGACATTAGCTCTGGTGTAAAGCTAAGACTTTAGCATCTGACGTCACCACTTCCTCGCACAGACTGGGAACTAATAGCTGGTCTGAGGAAATATAACAGGATAAAATATCAAAGTTGTGCTCACGCTAACATGTCGCTGTCAGGTTTTTAAAGCTACTTTAATTCAATTAAACTTTTTTATATGGCGACTGTTACCATCTGTCTGTCTGCAGGCGCTTTATGGCAACCCAGAGACTGGCCGCAGAGCAAGCAAAGAGTGACAAGGAAAAACTATCTTTGAACAGGCAGAAACCATGAGCAGGATCAGGCTCATGTGGGGGGACCCTCCTGCTGATGGTCTGCTGGGTAAATGTGTTTCCTTCTGAGCTGGAATGATTCACTGTTTTTATCGCTCATTAGTGTGAAGCCAGCACATTATCCAAACTGTATGTTATTTGTTCTAACTATAGAACAGCCCAACCGCGGCCGTGGTTCTGACATCCAGGTTTCATGCCTCCTTTAACAGATTAACACACTAATAACAGAAATAGGCCCATGTGCATGATTGCACCTATGAATGTCTCTTTGTAATGAGAACGAAAGCTAGATAGACGGCGTGCTGTTTACCTGCAGCTCGCTGGAGCTCATTTCCAGGCGACTCTGAGGACAGGGTGGGGTGTTGGGTACGCGTGTTTGTGTCCGTGTACGGCAGTTAGGGAGCGTGCCAGAGAGGGTCTTTATTGGACGTAAGGAAATGACCTTTAACCGCTAACAGGGCTTTAATGATAAATACGGGTAATCTGGAGAGATTTCATCACATTTTTATTTTCATCCTCAAAATAGATGATTTCGACCACGTCGGGTAAGATGGAATAAGCCTTGTTATTCATGTGCAGACACTTTCCAGGTCAGGTGATGCATCAGTGACAGAGGACAACGGGCTCCTGCAAACGTGATAATGACGAGGCTTCTGGTAAATTCACGAACAACCAAATGTGTGTGAGTGTTTATGCACATGCTATGCAGTGAGGGCCAAAATACACACTTTTCTACCAAAGTGAGGATTTTGGCTGGTTTGAGGGTTAAGACGTTGTTTTAATGTTTCCTGTGTGTGTGTGTGTGTGTGTGTGTGTGTGTGTGTGTGTGTGTGTGTGTGTGTGTGTGTGTGTGTGTGTGTGTGTGTGGGTTAGGGTTAGAAACATGAGTAACGCAGGTTCATGACTTTAAATCTTACAGTTTATGGAGTTTTAGCCTGTCCTCCATGGGTATACTTCATAGTTCCATCTTCATGACCTTGCATCTATCACACAACAATTTACGATTTCTTTCTTTTTCTCTACCCCCCCCCTGCAGATGATGATCATCTGCAAACCTCCCCAGAGCTGACCACAATGACTAGCAACACGTGAAGGAGCCAAACTGTACTTTCTGGTTCCTCTTTGAGATCTTCTTCTTCTCTAAAAGTTTCTGTAGTCCCTGGGGTTGGAGATTTGGGGAAGGAGGACAGGTCCTGTCGTACATCTGAGATTTATTTGGCCTCCCTCTGGGGAATGTGGTGAAGCTCTAAATCTCAAGGACATTGTCAGTCAGCTTGGCACACTGTCAAACACACACACACACACACACACACACACACACACACACACACACACACACACACACATGCCCTTCAGCTGGCTTGGCTCTCCATCTCCCTGTCACAGTGGCAAAGTTGGTCTGCTCCTCAGTGCCGCGGTGCTTTGGTGCAGTTTCCACTTATGCCACATGGTTTCTGTGTATCACGGAAACCCCCCTGTGCTTCCTCAGGCAACCTTGAATGAAAATCTTTCCAATTTCCAGGAACGACCGCTAACGTGCCGCCGATGTTCAACCACATGATTAATCGTCTGTGAGCTGGAGAGTTCTCCTTGTCCTCGCATGAACACCAGTGACCTGAAGATGTGAACTGTTGATGATGAGGCTGATGCTGATGATGCCCTCTGACCTCTCCCACTCCCCCGTTCACCTCTCTGTCTCTGAGCTCAGCATCAGGAGATGGGGCACACTCACCCAAGTGGTTCGGGCACACATATCCCCCCTGCGACCCTGGAAGGAAGCGGGTCGCCAGCCAAGTGACCCCCCCCCCCAGCAGCCGCGGTGGCCCTTCCTGTCTTCGTGTTGCCTCACAAGAAGGAAGGATGCGGTCTGCCGTCCGCAGGCACCGCTCATTCGCTCTCTCTCCTCAGCCTCACAAGAGACACTACATTATTGATTCCAGGTTCGTCTCTCTTTGTCTTGACTTCTTTTATTTAATAATTCGTCTATATTTCTCTCCCTCCATCTGTCACCATCTGATTTTATTTTCCATTTTTTTGGTTTTTGCTCCCCTCTGCCTCTGCTTGAGCAACTAAATGCTGCAAACCACAGCATTTCTGTTGTTTTCAGCAACCATTTGACTTATTCCTACTTTGACATTTGTTTTCAGTTTTTGTGATTGTTTTTTTTTTTTTACATCAAACGTGGAAGCTATTTCATGCAGCGGTAAAATTCCCATCCCAATGCTTCTGGGTTTAGTCTTCTCTCAAATGATACACATGCACACACTAAATTAATGGATGGCATTTGGTGGTAGTTAAGGGGAGGAGAGGGGGACTTCCAGGCAGACAGAGACAGAGACAACATCAAACAACGGCGCTGCTTCTTCCTCTGGCTGTCATTTAAGCAGAGAAACCCAAATGAAAGCAAGGCAAGAAGGTCATAAAGGATGTCAACTGCAAAACAGCGAACAATATATATGCAAACATACATGTGTTTGACAGGACTTAAACTGTAATAAGTTCTTTTAAAGGGAAGCATGAAGGAGGAGAGCAAGAACAGGTGAGGTTTTGTCCTTCGCAGGTGTTTTTGCACCAGTAAGGCAGTCTGCAGCTGCACTGCCACCTAGCGGCCACGGCGGTTTATCGTCCTCTGGCTGACCTTAAAAATGTATTCAGAGCAGATCAACATCTATGACGCTAGCTGCAGGGAAACTTTTAGGGGTATTCCTGAGTGGTGGTCAGAGTGATGACTGCACATCTGTGGCTAATGTAGGAAAGATAAATCAGAATAACCCCCCTCCCCCCACCACCACCACCACCCTCCATAGGCACAAACGGAAGGCTGAAGACTTGCATGTGTTGAATTCAGCAGAGCTTTGTTGGGCCATGTTGGGTGACAGTGGTAAGTATTGCTGAGGCTTGAGTGGATAAAACGGGAGGACCTGCCTTTAAAGAATATTTGTCAGTTTAAGCTAGAAGGCAAAGAATTTGAACCATAAACCTTCCTTTAAAAGTTGCACATATCACTTCCCATCTATCCTTCATGTATTAAACAGATGTTGTGTGAGTGTGTGTAACTTAGAACAGTTTATTCCATTACAGGCTGGTTTTCACACCCCAAATGTCAAGCTCGTGCACGATCTTCACTTTCCCTTCGAAAGCTGGCAGGCTGGGGTTAAAAGTGCTCCTTTCAGACATGCCCTGGCCCATTGTGTCGGTCTTTCATCGACCGGGGATGAGACATGTGGCAGGAGAGCTCCGCTGTGCTTAGATGGCATCTGTCCTTTCACTAATCCCCCCGTTATCACTCCACATCAAAGCCTTTAGGGGCTTGCATAATTGAGTTAACAAGTGTGTTTGGATGCAACCCGATCCGTTATTCCCCTGTGAGGGACGTGGTCGCAGTGCGTGGCCGCGCACACCGGCCCAGCGAGGACGGACTGAGTGAGGAGGCCTCTAAAGCCCTGTAACAACTGCGGCTTCACGCTGTGGGCCTGGCGAGCACCGGCGGGTCCTGGGCCAGCTCCAAGTTAATGAAAAAATAACAGCAGGGTGGCGCTGATGGTAACACCAGTGCCCAGTACACAACTGCCCTGGTCAGAACTGGCACTGACCGCAGCAACAGTTGTCACAGCCTTAATCCTCCCTGAATGACCTCATCGTTGCCCACCCGCCTCCCTGCAGCTGCCGTCCCGCAACAACGGCGACGTGACCTCACCTAAGCAGCACAGTCACATGCAAAGTGAGATACAACTGATGCTGACAAACACGTGTGGACTTAGGTTTATGATGCAAAACATTTTTTGTTGTTTTATTATCAATATTAGGCTATTTTGGGCTCCTGCTGAGGCAACATTAACATGAGAGTGATGTAATTACTGGTAGGTCGTGTTTTATGGACCTGTTTTCTTCTTCAGTGTTTGCTAATCTATGTCTCCTCTTTGTCTCTGCTTCCAATCACAGTTATACACCTTTTCAGCCAATCAGGTGTAACCATCAGAGTTCCGATGTGACTTTGATTAAATATTATAGTGCCATCATGTTGCAACTTCCTCCTTCAGCAAAAGGCGAAGTGCGTTTTCCCTCCTGCCAGTCATCGCGTCGCCTGTCTGTAGACCCGCAGCTGGAAACGACTTCTTAAAGTCACTTCAAGCACAGACACGTTCTGGCATTTTTTGCAGGAACTGCATCAAATGCTGGCTTTATGTGCAAATTAACTAGCAGCTAATTGCTTTACAATAATAATTTCCATTAAACCTATTTCAACGCAGAAAAGCTGGGGGGGAAACAGTTGCTTGACACTTGTGCCTTAAATAAAAGATTAACCTGCAGTGTGCAGATGTTTGACCAAAATTTAAGAAAGTCGTCCTTGGGTCTCACCAAGGTCACATTCAGAATCTCATCAGTTTTCCAAAACTTCTGAGCAAACTTCTGCAGGCGCAAACATAACGTTGCCTCCCACAAGTCTGTCGACAGATGAAGAAAATGTGCGAGTGGACTTTTTTTGCGATCTGACCTTTTAATTGCGAAAACAACAGCAAACACGTCGGGAGAGGGCCGAACCACGCCGAACGCCTTCATACGCATGTGTACGTTGCTCATCTGCTCCAATATGGCTCCCAGATCAGTCAGGATCAGGTTGCTCCGTGTACACGAACCGAATGGCAGCGGGGACAGATATTAACAGACACAGACACAGATGTACACACACACACACACACACACACACACACACACACACACACACACACACACACACACACACACATCCAGGCACGCTCGTGTGTGATGAAAATAAAGAGACACTTGCTCTGTTGACACCTCCTCCAATCACACACGCCGCCTCCACTCCTTCATCCCAGCTGTCACAACTGCAGAAACTCTACAAATACACACTCGCTCTCTCACATATTCGCACTCACCCACACACACCAGTTTTCCTTGCTCACACCTTTTCCCGCTCACCATGGCTCCCTCCAGTTGGTGCTTGCGTGCCCACTCTGTGCCGCAGATCGCGCACACGCACGTGTGTGTGTGTGTGTGTGTGTGTGTGTGTGTGTGTGTGTGTGTGTGTGT
>BJFM01000788.1:51883-66883 GCA_016586285.1 Arothron firmamentum | reverse complement strand
TCACTTTCTCCTCTGGAACACCCCAAACTGATTCCAAGCACAGATTAGTTGGTATAGAAATGCTCTTTGCGATAGCTACCGTGAATACAGACTTACAAGTGTGTGTTTTGCATTGATTATGTGGTCATTTTAGTCATAAAAGATCTCGTCCATAGCTCCCAGGCTCTTCTAATGGTGTCTTATCGAGTGTCTTTATTTGCACCAGGGCTCCGAGCATCGCCTGTGCTGAGATAAGTTATCGATTCCTTAATTTAGTGTGGCAGGCTTTCTTTTTCTCCTCTTTTTCTCCTCTTTTTCTCCCTTGCTGGCTGAGACTAATTGTCCTCTGAGTCAGATTGGTGGTCTCGTATGAGCAGCTGTCTGCTCCAGGGATCGCACTTGGAAGGGAGGAGGCCGATGAGACCACTTTTGTCTGGCTTAGTTGTAAAATTCTCAACAGGTCAAAAGGTTAACTTGTAGTGTCACAATGAACCTAAATCTGATTGATGAAGGTTTGATCAGTGTGGCTTGTTCTGTCAACCCAGCAGCTGATTTGTTGATTTTTCAATGCACTATTGGAAGTTTTTATAGCATTATATTATATAGCAAAAGCATTATATAGCAAAAAAACACCCAAAATGATCACTAAGCATGGAGGACTGATGACAGGATGAAAATGGTCAATATTAGACCCTTGTTTGTTGCAAGAATACATGGTGTTGCTAACCTGCCTGCTAACTTTAGCAAACAATTCAACCACCATAATACAAAGATTGTTTTAGATCCTTTGGTTGTGTGTGTGTGTGTGTGTGTGTGTGTGTGTGTGTGTGTGTGTGTGTGTGTGTGTGTGTGTGTGTGTGTGTGTGTGTGTGTGTGTAGCCAGTGTGCGTTTTCCAGTGCGTGGGCTGGAGGAGCTGGTGGGCGGATGAGCAGTTGATTTATTTACTTATGTAACCGCTCATATAACACCTTTTTGCGTTCCTGATGGACCTTCGGCTCTCTCTGGAGCTCATCGCTGGCTCAAAACCAAAGTTTAGGATGCCGACTGTTTTCAAACCAGTTTCACTCCTTCTGTAACGGTGATTGTGCGGCGTGGCAGGGCCGTCCATCTTTAGCCTCTCCGATCAACCCAAACGTAGCAAACCCGGAACATTGACCACAAACCGACTCCATTAACCACAGATTCTGTTTTTTATTTATTTTTTTTATCCAGTTCTCATCACATAAAGTTCTCTGGTGCTTCTCTTCCCATGGCGGGTGTAGACGGAGGAACGGGGAGGTGTTATTTTTAGGAGAAGACGGTCTCTAAATCCCTGTAGTTGGTGGGAAAGAAAGGCAATTTGCTCCGTACGGGGATTTGATTCGGTTTCCACTTCAAAGCTGCGGTGAGAGGATGCTCTTGCTACATTCTCTTGTTTGTTTCTTCACGCATTTTAAGCCTCAGCGCGTCCTCAGGATTACAGAGCGGCCCCGGCTGCTTCGTTAGGCTTAAAGTCAGGGTCGGATCAGGGGGAACGAGCTGCTTTTGATGGGAAAGTCTCGCTGTAATGAGTCAACACAGGCAGCACAAGACGGCCTCTAATGAAATTAACTCGGTGTTAATCTTAACAGAAACACGTTAAAACGCAGGGAAAAAAACCCAATCCTTTTAGACCTCACGTGACATTTACAGCAATGAAATCAGGTTAGCTTGACTGCTCATGTCATTTAATAAAAGAGGCTACAAAGGACGCAGGTTGTTCACAAGTTGTCACTTTTACCAGCATAATGGAATTTCCTCAGCACTGTCTGTTCTTGCAGTGCTCTTCTCTGTGCCAGAGTGGATTTTCATAAGAATAAGATATCGGGGAGACGTGATAATGTTTATTGTTCACCTGCTATCACCCAAACAGCAAATCCGTTATCACTGTCATGAAAACGGAGAGCAAAGCCTGAACAATGAACTTTTTCTGATATAAAAAGGATTATTTTGCATAGAAAGTTGAGTTGAACTGGTCTTTTTTATCATTGTCGCTTTCACGCCTCAAGCGTTAACTTAATTTATATGATCCTTAGTCAAGAAGCGCTAGCCTTTTCTCCATGGTTGTGGATTTAGTGGCGGTTGATTCACAGTTAAAAGGAATGCCTTTTATCAGAAATAACCACATGGAAGGATTTTAGTCTGACGTCAGACCAGACCTGTGTCCGAATGCTTAAATCCATAAACGTGATGCTATCTCCACAGCTGTGGAGCTAGCACTGCGGCCAATTGTCTCCAGAAGTCCTCCAGATCAGAATCGGTCCATCTTTCCTCAGGGCTGTGGTCCAGAAGCTGGTCTGGACAGCCTCCCAAACGCCGAGCTAAGCTGGAGTAGCTGAGCTGACGGTGATGAATGCGGAGCGTAAACATTCTGTCACCCTGGGATCTTTAATCAGAGTGATGTTGCATTATCTTACTCCATCTCCCTGCAATGATTTTCTCAACGTTTTTTTTCCTTCCACCTGAAATTGAAGCAGTAAATATCGATTCCTCATCCATCCTGTGACCTCCTCGATGCTGCTGTGATCATCTCGCTCAGACGCGCATTTACGACGTTTCCCAGTGCAAGCAGTCATTATTTAACGCCAGAATAAAGAGCCGAAGCGCCGTTGCTGTTTTTGGAGGATTTAATACAACAACCACGGGATTATCGACGTTAGATCTTGGCGCACCTCTGGTTTGTGTGACATCCTGAGGGGGGATGCTGGTGAGGATCCTGTCACTTCCATTCATTCACACTTTCAGCAGCACGTTCGGAAGCTGTCAATGACACCACACACACACATACACACACACACACACACACTCTGTCTCTCAGTGATAATGATGCTAAACAGCTAATTATCACAGTCAGTTTCTATTATGTAGATATTAGCCAACATGGAGAAAAATGTCAAATATACGATAAAGTTCTTGAAAAGTCAACCCCACCCTCGAGACCTGCCTGAGCAGGGTCTGAGAAGGCACGTGCACGTGCATTTCTGTGTCTGTTCAGCCTCTTTTCAGTGGTTAATCAATGAGAGGCATCTGGGACCTGCGAGAGGACGACGGTCAAACGCGTCCAGCTGTCAGTCACAGGACATCGAGTGGTTGACGGTTTATTTCATCTTGTATGCTAACTGAGGTGTTACCTCAAACCTAGTGTGTGTGTGTGTGTGTGTGTGTGTGTGTGCTTCCTTGTGTCTGTAATTAATGAAAAGCAGCTTTGCCACCTGCTGCTCTAATGTCACCAGGATCCAGTGAAGCCAGCTCCAAGGAGCACCATGAATATTTAACCACGCATGAAAGAGGTGGAACGTCAATCAGGGGAGGAGGAGAGCATGTTTGGAGAAGAAGAAGAAGAGCAGTGTGTGTGTTGGTGCCAGAGCTCCTCAGCTGGCTTTGGTGGCCCGATCACAGCCAAATGCTCCTGGTAAATACAATGAGGAAATCAGTGATGGAGGAAACCGCCAGAGCACCTGGTGGTTTGACCAAGCCGGAGGGGAGGACTATATTTAGACCTTTTCCCCGCATCGTTAAAGGTGCAGCTGCTGGGGGAATATTAGCGGCTCTGCATCTGCAGAGTGTTGATTCCCTGAATCCGCGACGACGTGAATATAATCGAACCAGACATGCGCAGCTCACAGGACGAGTGGAGGGCTGTTTGAAGTTGTGTGAAGCAACTTTATGATCCCCACTGTTTGGAAGATGACAGTAAAATGGAACAGTTCTGACCTCACTGGCAACTTTGTCTCCCAATGCTGAACTTATAGCACCGTAAGCTGCTGTTCGTATTAAACAACATCTTGGCACATTAATGTTACGCCCTCAGTTATGGAGTGAGACGATTAGCATAGCTGTAAACCAATCAGATCGCTTGGTCGCTGGTAGCATGAAATCCTAAAGAAACCCCGTGGATGACAGCTCCTTGTAGCTGCTGCGCTCTATCCTCATCCTCCTGTTCTTTGGCACTTTTTCCATTAATATTTGATGTGTTCCGCTCTCACCGGGCTCCTCTGATGCCTCTGTGTGTTTGTAATTTGTCATCCCTGCAAATTGACTGTTTTGATATTCCCAGCTGGTTCGTATTCATTTTTCTTTTCTTTTTTTTTTACATAAAAACTAGTCCTTCGGCACTCCTTCGCCATCATCTACCCACAGGTCTCATTAATTCACTGGTATTGACATAGATGTCATAGGTTTTAATCTGTTGAGCTGACTCCCTGCGACATTTTCACCAGTCCCGTCCTCCGACTGTTTCAATATTTACGTCTCCTCTGCGATATTTCACCGTAAATATGTACGTGTGGCTCTAAATTCAACATGAACATGTTTACTGGCTCATCAAGGTCAAACTGTTTCTTCTGGAGGAGCATTGCAACTAAAAGGAGAACTTTAGGACCGACACAGGGGGGGAAAAAAACAGTAGAGAGAGGCGGCTTCTGACTGTTGCCATGGAAGCAGGTGATGTACAGTAATCCACTCTGGGATGTATAAAAGTGGGTGTCACTGAAGAGGCAGCAGCAAAATGGTAATATTTGTCATGAGACTGATGTTTTGACGGGTGTAGGATGCGCAGAATAAAAATAAACATGTTGATCGTGATTGATTGATTAATTTGTAATGATGACGACTGATTTGGTTTGAGAGGCGCTTGGGAGAAAACACTTTCATTGACTGATCGTGCAGTCAGTAATCAAACACAGCACATTCGTATTTAGCCAGCTCTGCTAGTGTCTCCATGCAAGCATCATGTATCCGGAAGCCAAATCTGGAAATGTCTGTTATCTGTTTATACTTTAATTTAATTTGATGTTGTGGTTTTTTGGTGGGGGGTTTTTTTTGTTTGTTTTTTCATCCTTAAACTCTAAACTGCGCTCCTCTGGTGAGCGCAGTTTCTCTCTGGAGCTGCAGAGACAGAGAGAGGTGACGGGGCAGAGCTGGTCAGGGGGGGTTAATCCTCTGGAGAACAGACGAGAAGATTCATTAAACGGGGCCAGAGTGAGGTGGAGACATGCAATATTGATGGAGAGAGAGAGAGGGAGCTGCTGGACGACGTGGACATGCTGCAGTCAATAAAAGAGTTCCATTTTTATTTTTGTATTTTCTCTCTCCAGAATAAAGTCCTGAATGTCGACGGAGTCAAGGTGAAGCTGCAGGTGAGAAGCTTTGCTTTCTTTAAAGGTTCAGAGAGGCTGCCTCTGCCTCTCCCTGTTTTTCCATCCTGACGTCCACAAACGGAGGAACAGGTTCACTTTTCCTGCTGCAGGTCCTCACTGATGCTGCCTGGAACCTGGAAAACAAGAGAGAATTAAATAAAAGTGTGGTTTAACAAGCTTCATCTTTCTGAAGGTTGCAACAGAAATTATTGAAATCTGTATCATAAATCAGACTGAGGGATGATGGGAAAGATGAAATCCCCGCCGTCGCCTTCGTTATTGCTGTTGCCATGACGCCGCTGGCAATAATGGGCTGATCTCGTTATCAGCAAGCCTTTTTCTCACGTTTAGGACTGCAGACTCTCACGTGTGACACATTGATTAAAACTTTCACACATGCCTGTAGAAGTAGAGATTCAGATGAATGTGCAAGCATCATTTTTCATTCTTTATCTCATCTTCTTCTCATCCTTCCCCTCCTCTTCCTCCCGCAGATCTGGGACACGGCTGGACAGGAGCGTTTCCGCAGCGTCACTCATGCCTACTACCGCGACGCCCATGGTGAGACACCCCTGCAACACCAACAGTTAATGTCCTCCTGTGTGTGTGTGTGTGTGTGTGTGTGTGTGTGTGTGTGTGTGTGTGTGTGTGTGTGCGTGCGTGCGCGTGTGTGTGTCAGATCTCTGACCTTTTCTCCTTCTCCTCTAGCTTTGCTTTTGCTCTATGACGTCACCAACAAAGCGTCCTTCGACAACGTCCAGGTCAGTTTTGTCCTCTTTGTCTCTCTGACTGTGCGATCGTGGGAACAGCGTCATTCTGTCAGGTTTCACACATGGCGCCAGCTCAGGTGAATGAGGCCTAATGGTGACAAACATGGGGAGAAAGGGAAAGTTGAAGTCGTCCTCTCCTCCTCTCAGCAGGGAGTCTTCGTTTCTCTTCCCTTCTGGAACCAATCAGGGAGAGAAGTTCAGCTAAAAGTTGGAGCGTTTCATTTGAGCGGAGCGACTGGGTGATGTGATGCTTCTGTTGCTTGAACTGAGCAGGAATACAGCCTCTTCAGGCAGTAGGATGGATGTCGTCCGGTCAGCAGCAGCTCTGTAGGGAGAAGCCGGGGGTCCGTCTAGGCCGGTTTGTCTTAGTTACTGTCATGATGCAGAACGCGGCTGCAGCAGCGATATCGTTCATGGTTTGTTTGGCATGGAAACGACTGTCAGGCTGCTCTGTCTCTCAATTAGCCACTTCCGGAGAGTGAAGAGAGGCTTCCTCCGAACTTTAGACGTCCGGGTGAAGCTGCTGTGTCTTTCGACAGCTGTTAGCCGCTGAGGAAGCGTCAGTAAATAATGCAGCGATATTAATCTGTTAGCATCACCCAGCATCAGAAGCTGAGGATCATTGTGAGTGAGGGGGTGGCCAGCGATGTTCCAGGGGTCTGCAGCTGCTTTCAGCGGCCGTTTCCGTCTGCTTTGACACCCCACAGCAACATGTTGCTCAGGCGTAGCGCGGAGACGGAGAAGCTGTGATCAGTTGGTGCTAGAAGTGTTAAAAATATGTCCATTCTTTTAGCTCCTCTGCATCGTCAGTGAGGTTTCTATGATCCAAACAGACAAGTGTTCCCTTCGAACACATTATTTTGTCTAAACCAGGACAAAGCTGATTTTTTTTTTTTCTTTCAATTGCGGCTTTTTTGCACAACAGCAGCGATTCCAACAGAAAACAACCGCCAGCTGTTGTTGCAGAGCTGCTCAGCCTGCCGGCGGGTTCACGGACACTGGAGCTGCTCCCACACACACCAGCCTCTCATTCACAAACCTTTGGCTTCAGATGTTCGTCTCTTCTCTTTTTCCGGCCTGAAGTTGAACCGTGAACCATCTGACAGGACCGTCTGCGGCTAATAAAATTGGGACATAATCACACATTCAGTCCATCAGGTCTGATGTCTGTTTCTAAGGCGACACGTCTGCAGGTTAATGGATTCTCCTGCTCCTCCTCCTCTTCCTCCTCCTCCTCCTCCTCATTCCTTCATAACACATTGAAAACCTTAAATTATTGATTTGCTCATTTATATGCATTATTCTAAGAGGGAGGAATCATTTATGAGGTTGACCCACCGGAGTGCTCCGACATCTCGCTCGTCACAAGAAACATAATTGGTCACCTTCGCCGCAGCCGTCACTAATAATGGTTTCCTGAAGCACTAATTAAGGTCCGGCTTGTCAGGTGAAGAGAAATGTTATAAATGGGAAATAAAGAGATTTGGTACGAAAACAACAAGGAGTGCAACTTCTCAAAGCATGGAAGTTGATGTCTGATGTGTCTGTTGTGAGTTTAAAGAAGAAAACACGCTTCTGAAAACAAAACGCTGACGTTATCATCAACTCTGAGGTTGAGGAAATCAAATGAACGTCTTTGAAGGTGGCTTTTTATTTTCGGCCGTGAGCATTATGGGATTTGTCTGTTTCTCGTCTGAATCTGTGTTGCTGTGTTTGAAACCTGCTCAAAAAATATTCACCAACCATGAAGAGCAGATAAAGAGCCAGCTGAGCTGAGTAGCTGTCTGCTTTGATCTTCCTCTCTGATGCTTTGATCTCTGTCTTTCTCCGTGATCGGCTGTCACGCCAGCGTCTCCCCTGTAGCCTGAGATGAGCCAATCACAGAGATCAAACATGGATTTTTTTAACAGACACAAACTTCCAGGTTTGAATTTGGAGATCTCGGAGGCCAAAGGTCAGGATGTGTTGTTGCTCCTCCCATTGTGTGACAGCACGCCTCAGAAGCTGCCTTGAATAAAAGCTGACTTCTGCTGAGTCTCATAAAACAATCGATGCGTCTATCGATCGTGATGATAATCAGATTCTCAGCTCCCTGGAGGTTCTGGGGGTGGGATGACACCAGTGTTCCCAGATCAGGTTTCCATTGGCCCTCCAGGTTCCTACCTGAACCTGCCAAATATTGACCCGGGGTCAGTGTTTGTTCCTAGAGCGGGGGTGGCTAAGAGTGCTGAACAGGTCCCTGTTACTTTAATGAAGGAACCTCTCTGAGCGCTTCCTTGACCTTTCTTGACCTCCCTCCCCACGCAGACCCACAGTCATCACCAGGATTAATTACGGGGGGGGATTGATCAGACGTTGAGAGCTTCAGCTCAGCGTGTGTGTCCCTGTGTGTGTGTGTGTGTGTGTGTGTGTGTGTGTGTGTGTGTGTGTGTGTGTGTGTGTGAGACAGTGGATGCTGTTCAGGGTCAAAGGTCGCCTCCCCGTGTGAGGCGGGATCTCTCACTGACACATCATTAAAGCTGCAGGTTCAGCCCCCCCCCCCCCGACCCCGCTGATCACTCCTCCTGTTTGTTATCATCTCAATATTGGCGAAAACTCTCCTCTCTCCTTTCATTGTCGCCATTTGTTCCTCCTTCCCTCTTGTTTATTGGTTTTTAATGGTTTAAAGGTTTTGGCTCTTCTCTCCACAGACTTGGCTGACTGAGATCCACGAGTACGCACAGCAGGACGTGGTGCTCATGCTGCTTGGAAACAAGGCAAGGCATTATGGGAAATTATTTCTGATTGGAACCCCATCTTCCTTTTTAAGCACCAGACAATGATGCTGAATCGTTCTTTTCTTCTTCTCTTTCTTTGTTGTCTTCCATCTGGTCAGGCTGATGCCACTCATGAGAGGGTGGTGAAGAGAGAGGATGGCGAGAGGCTTGCAAAGGTCATTGTTTTAAGGTTTCTTCCCTCTTTTTGCAGCCTGTTAAACTGAAGTGCAGATGTGATGAAAGAGGATGAAGGAAGAGAAGAGCACAAACTCCCAGAATGCATCTAGGGATCAGAAACAGCCCTTCTCTCGACCAGATGCAAAAGTGAAATGAACATTTAACATTTTAATGTCTGAATATGTAAATGTATTCAGATCAGAGGTGTTGGATTCAAAGGAGCAGCGAGGTCTGAGAATAGTGACACCAGCAGTGTCGATCTCTTCCTCCAGTGAAGCACAAACTGCCAAAAAAATGTCACTCCAAGCTGGGTTTGCAAATAGTCGGCAGGCATCACGACTGAGGGAACATTTATCATCCGTTTCTGGGAGGAGAGAAGCTGTGCTGCATTCCAGTGTCTTTCCTGATTGTGTTTTTTTTTTTGGAACACTCTGTCTGTGCAGGAGTTTGGTGTTCCCTTCATGGAGACCAGCGCTCGATCAGGACTCAACGTGGACCTGGCTTTCACCGCCGTGGCTAAGTGAGTTCTGAATACTCGGAGCTGCAGAGGCGAACCTCCAGGAGGATTTTATCATACGACAGTACATAAACAACAACGTAGTAATGCTAGTCTTTATCTCTCTGCTAGACTAAATGAAAGGTGGCCTTTATTGCTATCAGGTCTTAAAAATGTCGTACATTTGAAACCTTGCTTCTTCTTCTGTGTTTCAGAGAGCTGAAGCACCGCTCTGTGCAAGATCCCAGCGAGACCTTCAAGCTCCAGGAGTACGTGAACAAAGAGAGGAAGAGCTCTGGCTGCTGCACGGCCTGAGGTCTGTGTCGGTGATGCTGAGGATCTGTGTGTGTGTGTGTGTGTGTGTGTGTGTGTGTGTGTGTGTGTGTGTGTGTGTGTGTGTGTTCCTGATCAGCATTGAGGAGTCAGCTCTTACGAGGTATAGAACTGTTGGTCTTTCTCTTTCTCCTCCCTCTCTCAGCCACCTCCATACGTCGCTGTGCTCTGATGTTTTTTTTACTTCCTCTTTGCTCCGCCCACTTCCTCCCGTATCTGTGAATGGAGCCCCAGGACGCTGTCTCCAATAACTGGGCATCGTGCAGCCGCAACGTCATGCAGGGCCTCGCTCCTTGCCTAAGCACGCAGCTCTCCCAGACAACATCAGCATTAAGTTTGAGTCGGAGTGCATGTGTGAATGGGGCTTTTGTGTGGATGAATTTTCATATTTGAGGTGTTTCATTTCCAAATCTTCGTAAACGGCTCTGTGCAGCCAGGTCAGCTCACCAGCATCAACTCAATCAAAGCATTTCCATAAGTCAGCTGTGGATGTTTTTGGAACATGTGTAAATATATGGAGAGGGAATCAATGATGCTACTGCATAAAGAAGATGAATCAGGCAGTGCATGGGTTACCTTGGTAACATTTGCGGATTTCTTTTTGATGCTAGAGAAAATGGTGTACATCTGCAGTGTCTCTTCATGATTATGTATTTAATTTTGATATTTAAAAACAAACATACTGAATGTCATCTATGTTCTGACAATGTGTAAATATCTGTCTGCATGTACGAACAGCTTTGTAGAAAAATAGCATTTCAGAGGTTGGTAAAGAGGTTCTATTATCAGTGTGACACATAGAGGTGCATTTGTCTGTTTCCTGTCTTTTGTGAATATTAGATGTCATATGTTCCAAAGCATTACTCTAACTAGGTTTTTTCATATTTTAAGAACAGTATTGAACCGCTTTGTCATTATAAATACAGGTCTTTTTTTTATTTTATTATTTTATTTTACACTGTGTAACATTTAGTTGTTATTCTAACTTAAATCCAGAAATAATAAAACTGTTTTGACCGTTTTTGAAATATTGAAATGTACAGTTTAAAAATTATCATCCCTCTCCCCCTGCTGGAGACTGGGGAAACTACATCAAAATTGATATCAAATATGAATGTGAGCAAGTGAGTGAGTTTTATTTTACCTGCAAAACAAAAGCAAAAATACATTTAAAAAATAAATTATTAAATAATATGAATGGCTCTACGGCGTAAGTTTTATTCCTTTGTTACTGGCTTCAGTATTTGAGACTGGTTTGTTTTAGTCAGCATGCCGCCGGCCAGCAGAGGGCTCAGTTTAATCAATGTGACGTTTAAAAACAAAACTGCACAGAAATCCGGGATTTGGTGGCGGGTAGCACAGATCTAACAGCTTGCATTGCTTCAACTTTGGTTGGTGCATATTCTGCACACAGTCATGGTTTGTGTTTGAAATACGCCTCCACTGCAGAGAAAATGTGCAAAAAAAAAAAAAAGGGTCAGATTCAGAGGTTTTTGGGAGTGAACAAGTGAATGAAATTTGAGTTCACCTGCATACTCCTGAGGCAACATGGGTCTGTTGATAACAGTCTGAAACGCAGCCATCCAGTCTTTCTGGTTGGGCTCTGTCTCACACGCAAACAGGAACTTGCGGTCTGGAGTCACGATGGTGATCCCGAACTGCCAGTGAGAGCCCTGAATGTTTGGAGGAAGGCCATCGAGGGCGGTGTAGCCGCTTTCTTGACTCCCGATAAAAACTTCTCCCCGTGCGTACGCATCCTGGACACACAGACACACCGTCAGGACTGAATAATCAGGTCTGTTCTGCAGGGCGTTGGTTCTGCACCCACCAGAGGATCTTTGAAGTACGCGAGCCTCCTGTCGTCCAGCGTGAACCATCTCTTCTTAAAGCCCTCTGTCTGCTGTGGAGCAGAATATCAGAAGAAATCCGATCTTAGAGGGCGGCACAAATTTCAGGTTTGTCTCCAGTTTAATATGTTTGTTCTCCTTAATTATAAATTAAGTGTGTTACCTTTGGCCCGGTCTTCTCCATGTAGCCCTCCTTGATGAAATTCCTGGTTAATTTTGGTAGCAGCTATAAAAAAAAAGTCAAACAAATGCCTGTGAATAATAATTGCTGTGTGTGTACACACAGCTCTGATCGCACAATGGAAACGGTGTTATTACACACGGGAATGCATGTGTTCCATGTGTGTGTGTGTGTGTGTGTGTGTCCTTACCTCAGACACAGCAGCAACAGGAAAAGCCACCTGCAGGTAGTGAAATCTGACTGCTCTGATGGCATTAAACCAGTCTACAATTTCCTTCCAGAAAATACAGGAAGAGGAAGCTGTTATCTATCTATACAGTCATTTATAAACAGATACAAATGCACAATCTGGGCTGCCTCTAGACCGAAACGTGGTTTGAGGGGAATTTGTGTGGGTGTTCTAAAAGGGGAAACATTTTTTTATGTTTTTAGATAAATAAAGGGTTTGCAAAGAGAAATTATGTCCTCTAGAGGATGGAAAACACAGCTTTACCTTTCCATCTTCGTGATAAACAAAAATGTTCCTCGTGCTGTTGTCCTTCAGGTAGGTGAGCTGCAGGCCGTGGGGGGTGCCGATCTTGGATGGCTGGAATGTTGCATTCAAGGAACTGATCTTTATTATCGCTTTTGGCTCTCTGGCCTGCAGAAAGTGAAGAAATCGGCAGCAAAAGGTTGTTGTTTTTTTTAAATCCGTAATAAATGAAAACTGCTGAAAAGAGATGTCGGGGCTCACATCGTGTTTGTTGAAGTACTTCAACACGCCTTCCCGTTCAGACAGGATGAACCTCCGGCTGAGGTACTGACCGTTGTCTCTGCCCCGTTTCCACAGAAAGCCCTCTCTGTAACCTGCCCAGGAGGGAAGTCATGTGAAAAAACAGAAAACTGGCATTAAGAAACGGATCCAGTTTGTTGGCTAGAAATCCATTCACACATCCAGCTGACAGTGTTAATCTGCAAATGAGGAAATCTGACCTATCAGATGAACAACAGGTTGCTAACAGCGACAGTAAATCGAAAGATCCATTTTGTGTAATAAAATTAATTATTGAATCATATTCTATCAATTACGATCATTCTGAAGAAATATTTTTCAAAGCAAAGTTCTCCAAAACATGATTTTTACGATCTTGCCAGCATGTCCATCTCCTCCTGTTCCCTTCTGCTTTTTTTTAAGTGTTTCAGTCAACATCTGGAATCTACGGGGCAACACAAAAGCAGCGGTTGTTCCCCTGCAGCACTGACAACCTCTGCAGGACAACACAAGAGGCCGTTGACACAGAGCGAGAGAAAGACTGACAGTCATGAGACTCGGACAGCGGCGCTCTCATCCTGTCTACCTTCCTGATAGATTCATTTAGGGCAACGTGTGTGAACTAGCAGGTGGCTCCTGCTGGCTGTTAGCTAACAGAGAAGTCTGTTGAATTTGCACAGCAGAATCTGTTTCCCAATAATAGCGTGTGCAACCGATCAATGAAGAAATTCCCCCAAAGTAAATCCCCGACAGGCTTTAATCAGGTTCGAGTGTCTCCTCTGAAGTTCTCATTTCAGACATTAAAGTCAATAAAGCCTGAAATCAGTGTGACACATTTACATCAGGAGCTGCTCCAGCCGAGTTACGAGTCAGACACTGAGCAGTGTGACCCTCACCTGCAGAGTACGGCTCCTGCCTTTCCACCCCCATGAATTCCTCTCTCTCGTACTTGGCCCGGATCCACTGCTCCCGCAGAAGTCTGCAGAAGAGCCCGCGCTGCTGTTAACGTCACAGTTTTTTACAGGGAGGCCAGACAGAAACTTTCAGAGAGCTGATGTTTCCTGTTTAAATTACAGGAAGTTGCCAGTCTTATCACTGAGGAGCTGCTGCTGTCAGCCAGTGGCCACCGAAAGCCGCACGTTATGCCTTGGTTGATACACACATCATGAATATAAAACCTGTAAAGACGCCGTGAAGCCTGTGGTCCAACTAAATGTCATGTACAGTAAATGCATAACCAAAGATGTTGCAGATTGACAGTAACAGACTATCAATGCATGTTTAGATTCAGACAGGTGACCTATGAGCAGACACTTACATGCAGTCGGTGTGGGTGGGACGGTAGTAGAAGGCGGGAACTAACTGCTCGTACTTGGCCTTGGTGGCGTCGTTCCCGACAGAGTCCATGAACTGCAAAGGAGAGCGCGATAAGGTTAGTTTTCCTGTATGGTGTATGTTTGGTGGAACTCAGCTCAGTGTGGCTGACATGAAGGAGAAAAGCAGAAAAACTAAAAACACACATTCACACATGCAGGCAGGCTGGAGAGCAGCATTAGTTAGGTATCACTGTGAATTCCTCCAGATTTCTACATGAGTTTTAAAAGCTTCCACGATTCAACAGGCACATAAACACACCACAAACAACCCCTCTCTTTCTCTCTCTCCCCCTCTCTCTCTCTCTCTCTCTCACACACACACACACACACAAACACACACACACACACACACACACACACAGAGAGCCTGGCTGTTTCTTCCAGCTGCTGACTCAGGCTGTGCTGGATTGAGGCGGATGACTTGTCTCATTCTTCCAACAAGGATGCTAACAGCGCGGCAGGATCAGAGGCTGCAGACGTTACTAAGCCTCCAGTTTCCGCTTGGTGCGCATGTGAGCTGAATGTGACGGCTCTTACCTCCACCTCAGAGGAGCTCCAGGGATCGAGGAGGATGGATTTGATCTTGCTGATGTGAGCGATGTTCCTGTGGAGGCCTGAGCAGATCTGACACACAAACATGCCCAGAGTGTAGGAGGCCCATTCTGGATCTGAGAACAACACCAGAATTATGGCTACAAAATGAAAAGACAGTTTACTTTCTTTCGCTAATAATGATAATTTAAAAGAACTACAATTTTATTTTATTTTTTTATTTATTTTAGCTGGGGTCTATAAACAGGAGAGGTTTAAGGATGGCACCCTGTGGGACTACTCTTGTTTTTTTTTCTTCTTTGCTGCTTGGGAAAGATTAACACAGCAGACATGAATGAGGCTAAACCGTTCTCTGCCTCATCAGAGCAACCAGTCACAGCTTACAGTGCTGCTGCATGGCGTCCTTTAGATCAAGCGTGTTTAACACTGGCTTATGTTGCCAAGGGTGCTCTGTAAAGGTTTCCAAGGGTTCAGGGATCAATCTGAAGATCATCTGTTCAGAGATTCCTCTGGAGGCTGGAGCATGTGACACGGCAGGCGTCACTTTTGCTGAATTACAGAACAAAATCCACCCCCCCACACCCCCCCCCCACACACACACACACACACACACACACACACACAC
>BJFM01000788.1:4370-51726 GCA_016586285.1 Arothron firmamentum | reverse complement strand
CCCCCCCCCCCCCCCCCCCCCCCCCCCCATATTCCAAATTCTGTTTGTTTGTGTGCTTGCTTATTTGTTTGTTTATGGATAATGGATACATATCTGACATTTATAGCATTTATCTTCGAAGGGCGGGGCAACAGAGATTTCAATTAAAGTATTAATACTGTAATCAGGGTTCATCCACTTCTTTGACACACTGGATCTGCAGATTCAAAACACAACTAGGTGTAACAATCACGTGTGACATGCTGAGAATGTTTTTTTTTTTTCTTCTTTTTTGTAAAATCTACCATATACTGTTTTATAAGGATAAACAACGTCATTTACAATCGACGGTGGTTTTACTGCGGTTTAATTTTTATTTATGGACCCTGATTCTGCCAGTGATGATGATGATGATGATGATGATGATGATGATGGTGGTGGTGATGATGATGATGGTGATCTATCACCAGGGTTGATAACCAGTTGATAACCGCATGTCTGCCTGTATAAGGCCCTCAGTCAACTGTAACTCGACTCAAATGCATCACTCACAGAGTTGACTGAAACTCTCGTGATGCGTTCACTGACACGATTCGAACCCCAACCGACCTACCTGCGGCTCCGCAGTCGGCGCAGGTTCCATTGCCGGGTTTCTCCACCAGTCTTTTCACACGCTGCCGGTTGGTGATTTGATCCGAGCTTATCATGATGAAAGGTTCTGCTCTGATTCTCCTCCTCGGCGGCCGAAATTCCCGAACTCCTGCGCACAGAGCTGAAGCGAGCTTTGAGAAGCGCTCCTTTATTTCAGAGTTGCCGGATAACGAAGCATGGTGCAGCCTTCCCGCTGTCACACTCAGCATTCGAGTGTCTGGTTCGACAGTGACACCCTCATTACGTTCCAGGAAGCGCGCTCACGACGCCACCCATTTACTCCCCCGTTTCTTCCTACACCAGTTTCCACTTCGGTTCATGAGTACAGTATACAACTCCGTTTTTATTATTTTGCACAGAAACCACATAGTAACTGAAAGAAAATAAACACGGCATGATAAAAATTTTGATTAATATGGATTTAAAACCATTTCAAGCCCATGTCCTCTATGCAGATGTCTGTGACTTTGTGGGATATGTGGTTAGCAGAGATTAAAAAGCAAAAAATATAAAGCGGACTCGTACAAATTTCGGAGTTTTTATTTTTGGAAATGTCTAAAAATCCAATACAAGAGAAAGAGAACTCACTTAAAAAAAAACAAAAAAAACATTTTACTTGAATGGAGCCCAGACGCGGCGTAAAAATGACAAACACCAGTTGCTATTTCAGCGTGGACCAACCACAAAATATCTGAAAGAGCTCAGATTTGCAACAAAAATAAAAAATAAAACTGACTCTACATGAAGAAGTGTGTTCATGGTGGCTACAATCCAGATGATTCAATCTGTGTTGGAGTCCAGCAGGGGTGGGGATCATGAACTGCAACGAATCAGAGACATGACTTAAAAAAAAAAAAAAAAAAGTCTCAGGAGAAAAGACTGGTCTATCTGGAGGAGTTGGAGCTGGAACGAGAGCGATGGCGCCTGCGACCGGGTGATCTGGAGCGGGAGCGCCGCCGTGCTGGGGACCGCCTCCTTGGAGATCGAGACCTGTCACACGAAAATACGGAAATATTAACGATGGATAAAAAGTCCAAACTGCCTGAGATAGAAACAAAACACCTTAAATAACATATAACCTTAATCGACATACCTTCTCCTCATGCGCGGGGGGCTCCTGCGCCACATAGGTGGTGGCGGAGGCATTCTACGGGGCGGAGAAAGTCTACGAGGGGGAGGGCGGACCCGCTGGGTAAGAACAGCTGAAGCAGTGATCTCCTGCCCGTCAATCTGACCTGAGAGCAAGGAAAAAAAAAAAAATCACAGAATGTTAAAAATGATTCTACAATAAAAGTGAGTCCATTTACACAAAAATATTAAGGGATGAAAAACACAGTTGCTTAAATGTCAAAACCATCATGGCACTATAGTTTTTGTTGCTCTCAGAGTCTCCAACAGCACTGAATCAACTATGTGTGCATGGATCACTTGATCTCAAGGAACAGTGTGACAAACCAAAGAGAAAAACAGAATAAAAGCGCCAAGGTAGAGCCTTTGCTATCATACAAGAAGAGGAAATGCCTGTTAGCATTACATTCTCTCATGCTGTCTGTGAGAAGTTTCTGAATCAAGAACAAAAGTGTGAATCTAGGTGGAAGGTCTACCTCCATCCATGTATTTGAGGGCCTTCTGGGCCTCCTCAGGGGTCTCAAACTCGACGTAGGCGGAGCACCTGGACAGGTGTGGGTGGAGCCTGTCCATTGGCATTTCTACTGATTTGATTTTTCCATAAGTGGAGAAGATCTCCTGGATGTGATCCTGAGCAAAATAAAGCAGGCAGTGTTACAAATAACCACTTCCGTACAAATATGGATCTACCTGATCTGTATGCACACACGCGTGCACGTGCGTGCACACACACACACAATCACTCACACTCACACTCACACTCACACACACACACACACACACACACAGAGCTTTTAAAGACGCATCATTCTGAGCCAACCTTGGTCACGTTCCGGGTCAGCCGCCCTAAATGAATTTTGGTCGGTTTTGGGCTCGGACTCCGCTTCCTCCTCTCTTTATCATCTGCTCTTTTCTGTGTTTTGGACCTGCAGCATTACAAAAGAAAATGAATTTCCGTTAGCACAACTCCAACAGTAAAGACATTACAGGAATCTTAGGATCCGCCGTGACTTACACTGAACGAGAGCGCCTGCGGTTATCATGGCGTCTACGGCTCGGGCTGGGGGAGCCCGAAGAACTGGAAGAGGAGGAGGAACGAGAGCTTGAGGAACCTGAGCGGCTGGAGCCAGAGGAGCTGGATCCACTAGAGGAACCTGAGCTGGAGCCTGAGCTGCTGCTTGAAGTAGAACTGGACCTGGATCTGTTTGTTCAATAGAGAAAGATACATTTTGTTTAATTGATCATCATGGTAACACAGAATGAGAAAAAACAAAAAACACATTCGGATAACAAACCTGCTGGTGCTGCTACTGCTACCAGAGGAAGCACTGCGACGTTTCCGTGCTTTCTCCCGTCCACGTTCCTTTTCTCCATCCTTGACAATGGTTTTTTCTTTACCTCTGTCTTTTGTTTTGTCCTCTTCTTTCCTCTTTGTGGGTGATGGTGCCCTTTAATTTGAACAAAAAAAACAGTACTGTTGTTAGGGTTGTCATAATACTATCAAGCAGTTGCTATACCATTTGAGAGAAGTTCTAGCTACATAGTGTACACAGCCCTTCAGCTCAGACCAAAGACCAGAATTCTCACAAAACTTAATCAACTAAATTCGCAAATTTTATCATTTAAAGTCCTATAACTTTGGGAAACCCAAAGTTAATACACATTCTACACATTTAAGGCAGCCCAAAAATTAGCTCGTGATTGTAAAATCTATTACCGTAAAATTCCATTCCGAAATTAATTTTGCACACAAAAAGTATCCAAAAATCGTCTCAGTGACTTATTGTTCACAAATACATAGTCTCTTAGCAAAAAAACTATATATATATTTATTTTCAACATTTGGAATACAAGTCTTAGTGAAAGACTGCAAAGCAACGATGTTTACTAGAAGGCCGTACATCCGGGTCAAAGACCGCCTGCACCTTGTTTCATTCAAACGATTCCTCAAAACAAGGGGGGTTAGCCACGGGGACTAAATGATCGAATACTACTCTTTTCTGAGTACACCGAATCGACTACAAAATATGATCGCAGACAGAATTTTGATCAACAACGTAGTGGATATAAAAATAGTTCGACCAACGTTACGTGAACCATATAACTTACATATCTACAGCTCAAGAATATTCCGCCTCGAAGACGTGCGGCCGGGGAAAAAAAGTCGCCCTCGAATGACGTAAAAGCGGAAGTGACGTAAACTAAGCGCCGTTTACAACCTTGTTTATTTTTGTTGTGTAGAATTGCTAGTCTTCGCACCTAGGGCCATGGCAGATATGATATTATGGAACATAAAATTATGTCATTAAAGAAAATAAGAATTTCACTTCCTTACCTTAAGGTTTCGGAAGGTGAGTGACTTCTTTATTTTAACGCTTTGTTATTGTGCTACAATAGCTCATGTTGTGAGCCGGTTTATTTTTATTTTTTCCAACTCTGATTATAAAAATATGCTCAATAAAATTGTATGATAGCAAATAGCTACCCGGAATATTGCTGTCAATTATTATTGTGTCAAATGAAGCAGCTACTTTTTCCTTTTCCAAGATTGTTACAAGGACGATTGTTTCAGAAAGTTACAATGCAGGGAAAGCAAAATACATATTTTAGCTTTAGCTATGGTTGTAAGGTTATGTCTCATTAGCTAGAATGAGACATAGAATGTTAATTCGCCTTTATTGTTTTTGCACTGAGTCATCTACAGCATGTTCAATATGTAACCATATTAATTTGAGTCAAGTGTTATGGACATTCTTGATCTTTGACAGCCTTCTGTCTATTCAGAGTTCCTGGGTGAAGTGTGTGAAAGACCATGGGCCGGTTGGATGCTGTTGCCAAGAAGAAAGTTATTGAGCTGCGGGAATCTGGTTTGAGTTTCCGTAAGATCAAAGCGGTGCTAGAGCTGGAGAACATTAAAGTGTCTGCGCAGGCAATCTACCTGTTCTTGAAAGAGTTTCATGGGAGGCCACCAGGTAGAGTCAGGCCTCTGGAAGCTGGAAGCAGCTCATCATCAGAGCAGATGCAGCCTCTAGTTGGGACATCGCAAGAAAGGAGAAGCAATATTCATGTCCAAAACCTTTGCCAGAAAGCTTCTCATCATGCTAACCTTATTGGAAACAGGAAATTTACAGATCAGACATCTACATATTCAGAGGCCAATGCAAAGTTGTCCAGCAAGATCCAAGCAAGCAGCCAGTTGGAACAGCAACATAATGGAGATAAGGAAGAAAAGGGTATTCAGATTGTTAGTGTCACCTCTCTTGCACAGAACAACAAACAAATGAATCTCCAGTCTGTAGCTGCAAGGGCAGAGATGACGTCGGTGTCCTCCACTCTCGCCTCTGGTGCATTCACAAGGAGAAGAATTACACCGTCTCCAGCAACCAACCCCATCCTGGCAGCTCGAAAAAGGCTTTTAGACAAAGCGTTGTCACAGAGGGTAAAGGTAATGTTACACATCTCACCTTAGCCAGGGTCAGTGCTGCCAGTTAAATCCTAACAGTAAGATCCACAGTCTACAGTATAAAGTGTAACTTTTAAATCCATTGGTACTGTATTCTTTTGTCTTCTAGGAGACAAAAATGACAGCGCTCATTCTAAAAATAGTATTATTTATCTCTAGATGTAATGTCCTCTGTAATTCAAAGTCAGTTATATGTAATTATTTATATTTTAAAAAGCTGTGTAAATTATTGGCTGATCTAACAGTATTAGTCACCAGTTAATTCATTCTCATTTTTTTGTCATTCCAACAGAACTCATCATCGATTAGGAGAGATCAGCTGAGTAGCCATGGTGCTGACCTAAGAACTACGTTGTCACAACCATTTAAAACTTTTGATTTGACCTCTGAACGGGTGAGAAATAAACCAAACCTGAAACACAATTAATAAAGTCTGCCAGTCTAAATCTCTTCCACCAGTATTTTAGCATATTGGTCAATTCTTTGGAATGATTTTGTTGGCCTTGTCTTATTCATGCATGATACGCATTGTTGTTTCTCTATTATTTTTATGTTGCACAGACTGTTATGGGCCGTCAGCCAGTACAGAACGGCTCTTCCAGGCGTTTTCTGGCAACACGACCAGGCCTGTCCATCCGCTCCCTCCACCCTCTCCCCCGGATCGATGTTCACATTCCTAACGGGTCAGCTTCTCCGTTGACATCCTCTGCTTCCGGGGTTTCTGTCATGCATCAGCAGAGCTTCGGAGGCCAGGTTGCCCCTCGCAGTGAGGGTAAACAGAGCCCCAAGCAGACAGTCGCAGACGCTGAAGCGAGAGGTGGCCTGCAGGATCAGATTCAAACCTTAAGCTCTCAGATACACGGTTTGGGGCTGGCGTTGAAGATGCTGGTGGAGCAACAGCGCCGCCTAGAGAGAGAGCAGGCACAGCAGACACAGATTCAGATGCAGATCCTAAGCACTCTACAGAGTTTCTCTTCCAAGCTGGGTTCTTGTAGCAGCGCTCGACAAGACCACCACAACCCAGCATCATCACCTCCTGATGTGCCTTCTGCTTCCATTTCCGACAGCTTCCATTTCAATGAAGGAACCTACACTCAGTGCAGCCAAACTCAACCCAGCTACAACTCCATAGAGAGTTTAGAATCTGTTGAAGCTTTTAAAGTACCGGATCTTAACCCTTCCGGCATGAATGGCTTTCCACCGTGTGGCAGCTCTGAGAACATCCCACTGTCTCACACCTCCCCGCAGCCGCAGTCATATGCAGCTGCTTACTCACAGCAAAGCAGTCAGACTCTCGCGCCACCCTACACTCAGCCATATGTATCCCCATACAGCGAGGCACATCAGGCCTTCAGAGGAGGAGGGGTTAAAACATCCGATTTTGCAAGCAGCTTTTCTGTGAGTACTCTGCAGGACTGCAGCATGTCCACCCAGCCGCAGGACCCACAGATCAATGTTATCAAAGTCGAGGGACCTTAGATGTGCTGTGGCGTGCAAAGGTTTGGGCACCCCTACTCAAAACTTCCATGAATGTGATTAGTTGAGCAAGTTGGAATATGAAATGATCTTCCACTTCCAGAATAAAGAACACTCCTTCTGAACACAGAGGGAGGATCAATTATGCTTTGGGGTTGTGTTGTAGCCAGTTAATGCTTGTTGAAGATCATTTCATCTTTTATTCGCTTCATATTAACAGGATTTTGGAACTGGGGCGCACAAACCTTTGAATGGTCCTGATTACAGGTGTTAGACCAGAACACCTGGACTTTTTTTCTTTATTTTAATTTCCAACGTGAAGGAAAACATTTGTGCGACACAATACCAGACAAAAGAAAAGAACAAAATCGTCATGTTGTTTCCCTTCCATGACTGAAAATCGTTGCTTTCAGTATTAACCTGTCAATGACTTCCAACACATTTAACCTCAAACTGTAGCTCGCTGTAAATTTCTTAAGTATAAGCATTAAGAAAAGTGCTGCTGTTATGATGTGCATCCTTAGCCGTTTAAATAAAAAAGTTGATTGTTTAATTGTTTTAAAGGATACTTTTGTGTGTGTGTGTGTCTCCAACACTGAAGACGGGCCAGCATCAAGCCTCCCATCCCTGCAGAGGGTCTTAAACACAGACTAATGGCTGATTCATTAGTAGAAAGACCAAGACAGGATTCAAATAATCAACATTTATTTGAAGAAATTATATTAAAAAAATTGGCAATTGCTGGTCACGGTGGCAGAAGCGATCGATGGCGCGCAGCTGAGGCGAAGGGTGATGCCCACCACTGGGGTGAGGTCCAGGTCGTCTACTGAAATTCCAAAAGCAGGTTTGAAATGGAAGCCCTGAAGAAGAGAGGCGAAGAAGAGGAAGAGCTCCATTAACAGAAATTAAAGCAATTAACAGAAACAACAGTTCCCTGCTTGGTTGTTGCAAGTGTCGTCTCCTTCTCTCAGGCTGGGTGGAGCAGACCTACTTCTGGCTTCCGTTTCTACCTTCACACACCTGCAGATTATCCAAGATAATCAACTCACGTGCACAGGGCCGACTCGCTCATCTGCTCCAACCTGGCTGGTTGGTCGATGACTCTCCTGTATTAACGCTTTGGCTTTTGGGTTTTTGCCTTCTCAGTTTTTGTGAAGGGCCAGTCTCATCTTTTCTGCTCTCTTTAGTTCAGTAGTCATCAAAATCTCCAGCCTGCCAGCAGCTTCCGTGTTTGGATTGTGGGCCGATTTAGCCTTAGCTTCACACTATATCTCCGTTGGATAGCATAGCTGTGCATGGTGCTTCTGGTCCAGATGATACACTAGAGCCACCATTCAGAACCACATTTCCTCCTGAATGATTTCTCAGACAAGAGAAAATTAGCCCCTCAAGTCTAGAACCCAAGAATAAGGTGGAAACCCAAGAACAGGTAAATATAATATGTACTGAATTTGGAGGCGCAGCAGAATGAAGGATCAGCCGTTACCAAGTTGTATGCTGTTATAATCATTATATTTATTTCTTTATTCTTTTATACGATTACAGAGAATATCATGTGAATTATAGTGTACAGTAAAAACATGCTCTGAACTGAAAAGAGGCTTAAAGCACAAATCAAACCCCCATAAAAAGCGTGCTAGAGGGCATTTGAGTTGCAGCACCAAAATGTGAATGTTAAAAAAAACGGAACACCTTTAAGGCTACTGAAGATGTTTCACCTCTGACCCCAGAGGCTTTTTCACTGTTACTAAGTCAACCATAAATCTGAAGTTTTAACCTCTAGCTTTTAAATTCCTACATTTGACCTGTATATGGATCATGACCCCACAAGGGCATCACCTGACTTGCTAATGTCATTAAAAAAACCAATTTCAGTTGTCTTAAGTTTTCCGAACTGGGAAAACAGTCTTCTCTTTACTGACGAGGGATGGCGCACAGCTTGTGGGGTACAGGGCTGAGGGTGAAGCCCACAGCTGGTGTCAGATCCAGCTCATCTTCAGTAACACCGGGTGGAGGAGTGAAACGAAACTGCTGCAGGAGGGACGTGAAGAAGAGGAAGATCTCCATCTTAGCCAGACTTTCTCCAAGGCACATTCTACGACCTGAGAGAACAGAGAGATTTACAGGACCTATAAACAGCTGGAGCATTCCGAATAGCTCATCGCTAATCCTGAAATGGTTGTACCTGCAGAAAAGGGCATGAAGGCATCTCTCTTGAGGAATTTACCATCTTTGTCCAGGAAGTGGGAGGGGTTGAAGGTGTGTGGGGTCTCCCACTCGTTCTCATCATGCAGGACAGAGGCCAGAAGGGGAATCACGGCCGTCCCCTGGACCCAGAAACAAAAGAGCTGTTTTAGCATGGGCTAAGTGCTGTTTTCAGCAATGCTGTGACTTAAACTGCTTTATCCTTTTAACTGAACTGTTGTGATCCTTTGTTGATTTTAAGCCAGTTGTAGATTAGTTATTTTATTTTTGTGTCATGCAGCAGATCGTCTGTCAGGAACAAGAGCTGAAGGTAGCCCTCTAGTGGACGTTTCTTGAATTTTCTATTTCATATACTGTATATTTCTATATAATAGAAACACTCATTTAAAAAAAATAATGCTGAATGTTGTTGGGGATAACTCTCACTAAATCTTCCCTTCTGACAAATACTTAAGAACTTCACCTTTTTAATAAAGTAGCCCCGGAACTCAACATCTCGGGCCGTTTTGTGAGGAACCGCCAGGGGGGCGATGTTGCCTATTCGCTGTATCTCATGGATGACAGCGTCAACATAAGGGAGGTTTTTCCGGTCTTCTACACAGACCTGTCGATTTCCCACCACCTTGCTGAGCTCCTGCTGCACCTGGTCTGAACACGGAAACAACACAGGACGATGAATAATGGGGGAAAGGTTGACTGAATGTCAGTGAATGTGATTATGGAAATCAGATTATGATTCTGCCTAACGGGAACTTCTCCAGTGTGCACTCACTCAGAACATTTTCATACTGACATTGTCCAACTTAACCATCTTTGGTTTTGCATGTAAACATAAATGCACAGTTCTGGGCACCTTGTATTTGTGGATATTTGGCCATCAGCAGCAAACCCCATTTGAGCGTGCTTGCGGTGGTGTCTGTTCCAGCTCCAAAAAGGTTCGACACCGAAAATAACAAGTTCGTCTCATTGTACAAACTGCCACTGACACCAGAATCCTGCAAGACAAATTCAACACGTAATAAAATACAAGTATTTAACAAAAAAAATAATAAAAACAACTTGGATTAAAACTTGGATTAAAAGCTAAACTCCTACCACTTCTTTCTGCTCGCGCAGCAGAAAGCAGTCCACATACCCTCTACAATCTTCAGGGTTCAGGGTCTCTTTTAAATTGTGGATGAGGTCTTTCATATCCTGGAGGTTCATCGCAACATGTGTTAATATTAGCTGGCGGGTTTTGATCCAGTTGCCCACTCCCGGGAAAATGTTGTATAACTGCAAGTCAGAAGAAAAACCTGGTCAGCGCAATCATTTTGTCCATCTCTATATCAGTTCAGAAGATCAGAAGATTGAATGTTGAGCTGCTAACATAAAATCATGATGTTAATGATAAGGGCCGCTTTTCCCAGGTCACTGAAGGTGAGCAAGGTTTACCTGGATGGGAGCGGTGCCGACCAGTCTGATGATCTCGTTGACCCTTCTGACCATGTTTATAAAGCGAGGATCGTCGTATTCAAACCTGCTCCCGTACACGATGGAGGAGACGATGTTGGAGGTGGCGTAGTTGGCCAGGCGGGACGTGTCAAAGGCTTTTCCTGTGGCGTGGACACAAGAGCTGCGTGAAACGTGTCTCCAAACACGAGAACCTCGTCACCCCTGGGTCTTTCCACTCCAGTACCTTGGTGCTCTTCGAACTTCTGGATCAAATACCGACATTCTTCTGCGATCTTGTTCTCGATCGACCTTTTGCCCATGCCGAAGTCTCTCAGGGTGCTGAGCGCAAAGCGTCTCATCTCCTTCCACGTTTCTCCATTCGCGAACAGAATCCCTGGAAAATAACAACTGGGCTTTTCACAGTGTCGGGACGCCGCACTTATCCCCCGTTTCACCAAAAATACAGTGAGAATTTGCTTTATTTCTGAATCACAAAATCATTAATAAACACCGAAAAGAAAGACAAATGTCCAACCTCTCCAGTAAGAACCGCTGCTGTCCAGATGAATGCACCTACCGTGACCCAGGTTTATATCATAGAATATCGGGGAGATGTCTCGGTCCCCGAACTCTTCTGCTTTCCCGACCAGAGCCTCTCTGACTGTCTTGTGACTGGCCAGAACCACCACTTTCTTGGGTCCAAAGTGCACGGTGAACACAGGCCCATATTTCTTGGACAACTAGAATCGCAAAGAACTCAGATTTAGTTAGTTAGTTGGTTTTTTTGGGTTTTTTTTTAACGCAGAAATCATATTCCTCAGGAAGGGGCTCGATCCACCTCGCAGAGTGTTTGCTGAGCTCTGCTGAGATTGAGCTGCAGCAGGTTGCCAAGTAGGGGCAGAGGCCTGGGTCCCGGAGGCTCCCTCCCTGGGGCCCCGCTGAAGCTGCGGGTCCGGGAGAGGACGCAGAGGAGAAGCAGGAGGGCGACGCTGGCCAGCAGGGTGGAAGGACCGAGGGAGAGGAGCAAATCTTCCTGCAGAGACATCTTCGGCTGCGTGTCGTGCTTTAGGTCGAGAACCCCGCAGGACTGGAGGTTATTTCACAGGTCTGACTCCACCCCCCCAAAGGAATGTCTCTTCGGAGATGAGATCGGTTGAAAACACAATAGCAAACGCAAACCTGCTTCACCAGGGTTGTTTTCCCCCCCTTCTACTTTATTTATTTACTTAAACTACGCAGACAATGCACCAAAACAACTATTTATCAGTTTGATTATTGCCTTATTTTTGATTAGATACAAAGGTCCCCGCAAAACCAGAACGTTCATAAAACCATTCAGATGTTTGCAGTTGTTACCGCTTTAAGGCGGATTGTATTTCTTGTTTGTGAAACAGGAGCATTGACCTCGGAGGTGTGGCTAATCTGTGTGTGTGTGTGTGTGTGTGTGTGTGTGTGAGAGAGAGAGAGAGAGAGAGAGAGAGAGAGAGAGAGAGAGAGAGAGAGAGAGAGAGAGAGAGAGAGAGAGAGAAATGTCATACTGTATGTACAGGATCTGCCAAAACAGCTAAGTCTGTAATGGTGTTTACTTTTTTTGCAAATATGTAGGGGGTTTCATTCCACACACGTTACAGGCTTTAATCACAGATGTCAGACGAGCGAGACGATTATCATAATACATAATAAATGCATCAGCTTTAGCTTAACACATCAATCAAGCACACACAGTTTGACCAGCCAGCTGTCTGAAGACTGGGATCAGTTGATTAAATGACTTCAGTCTGGTGTGCTATTGCTTGGTTGGAACCAAAACCTGCAGCCACACGGCCCTTTGTGGAACCAGTTTGACATCTGTGGCCTAACACATTAACTGTCTCAACTCCACCAAAGTCCTATGTAATGGGGACAAAATAAAACCAGGCTGTCGAGTATGCTTCTATTTGCATAGAGCAGAATTTAATTTAAAAATGAGATGACACATATACAGGTGACAAGGTCAGTTTCAGGGGACGGGACACGACTACTGCGATTCAAGTTCCCTTTTTAAACCCCACGTCAGGAATGCTCATCATCAGCTGGAGGAAAACCTTTCATTTTTCATCGGACCTATCGCTGAAGTGAAACATGCGCTGAATGGTGACGTGAGTTGTGCAAAACCACATTTAAAAAAAGTTAACAAATCCTTTAGAGACACGCACACGTGTGAGAAAGTGCTGTGAATGTTATGAAGCTGTTAAGTTGACTCAACTGGCTTTTTTTCTGTTCATGCGTGGCAGCAGATACATTCACGTGGCATCAGAGCAGGCGGGCGTTCATGTCCCGGTTTGACCCAGGTTAAACTTTCAACTATTTCAGCAGCTACAAACAAGGCTGGAAAAATGATTGACTGGGGACTCTGCAGCCATGTCTGCACATCACAAATGCAAAAAAAAAAACAAACCTTCAGGTGATCATTTATCCTTACATCAAGTCATCTTTTTAGATGCAGATAAACGTTTTTCCTATTTATTTTTTTTTTAAATTACATTTCCTGGCATTCCCTGAAGAAGCAGCTCTACATGAAACATGACACAGCAGTAACATTTGTCCACCGCACGGCAACAATCTGCTGGTCTCGGGGTGTAAGACGATGATAGCAATGGTTTAGTCAGTCTGTGTTCACATGGGAGCACGTTCAATACTCATAGCTGCAAAAGAGACAAAAACACACACACACACACACACACACAAAAAAAAAACGCTTCAAAAATCAAATCATTGGTCTACAAACAGCAGAGGCCTTTTTAAGTGTTCTTGAACTGGATGGACTGGTCTGAAGAACCCTATATGGACGGAATAAGTGTTCATTAGCACCTGTCATCCTCACACACAGGTTTTAAGTACCATGAAAATGTTGTATTTTTGTAGCGACAATATTAAAAGGCTTGCAGTGATATGAAGATCTTTGTATCGAGCAAAATAAAGAAAACTAGAACCCTTATTGGATAGACAAGGCGCAAAAGGTGTGCAACAATTTCAAACAGTGGTTCAGGTGTCTGATAATTAGAAAATAATCTTGGAAAAATCAGATATTAAGATAAAAATCACAAAAAAATAGCTGTACACGTATAAATAATCAAAAAAGAACCCTGTTATAGAACTGAGAGGAGTGATAGTATCTATAGACCTTTGACCCCACTAACAAGAAGGTGCAGTTCAGTACTTGGTTTGACATATTAACACCCAGCGTTGTTTTCTTTCTCATCACATATTCATAATAAATCACTGATCGCAGACCGACACAACACAGCAGTAGAAGTTACAATGTTCTTCAATGGGCCCGTTCCATGTGTCCAACGCACAATCTCGCGGAGCTGGAAAACGAAGTACGGCCTCCTGGCTCCACTTCACATCCTCCCACTGTCTGTGCAGTGCTGGAACTGGGCAAAGCTGAGGAACACCTGCTCCAGCGATATCTGACTGACACAGTAGTCTTCAATACAGTATTTCTCTTTGGCTGCCTCCAGAGTGCCAAACACCTGAGTGGACGAGCAGAAGAACTGGTGTGAAAGAAAGCACCACAACAGATTACATCCTTTCTGCAACCACAGGTTATGTTTTCTGACATGTTTGTTTAAGGAAGTTACAGCCAGCAGAAATCTATTCATCCCTCCCTCCAACAGAAGGTTGGAAGACACAGACGACCCTCACCCAACGTGCAAAACTGTTTCAATGCACTGTTTAACCGCTAGATGGAGCTCATTCGCAACAAGCGCATAGGTGAGGTCTAGTACAGGTTACCTGGGCCCAGGTGAGAGTTTTGTCAGTCAAATGATAGTGCACCATTCCCTGGTGCGAGTCCTTAAGTTGGCTTCCTGCAGTAGGAGAAAGATTTTGCCGAATCAGATTAAATTATTTTTATGTCTGGGTTGATAGTTTATTTTTCACAATTTAACTTTGTGTGACCCTGACCTGGGAAGGTGTGTTCGATGAAGTCTTTGAAGAGCTGCAGGGCACAGCTGTCTACCTCTGGTTCGATGTGAATTTTAGCCAGCAGTGTGTAGCCACTGCCAAACTTGCTCTTCAGGTGTTGGGGACTCCCAAGGCACTTAAACTGACCATTGACCATCACTGCCAGTCTGGTACACAAGGCCTCACATTCCTCCATACTGGTAAATGAAAAAACATGGAGATCTACAAAGGGTGCAACCATTCTCTGCCTTTCATGTACATAATACGCAACAATTGATTTTGTTTTAAAATTTTGTATTAATATAATTTCCTATCCTATTGTATCCAAAACCCACCTGTGAGACGTGATGACTATGGCCTTTCCTGACTCCCGTGTGCGTGTTACAGCATCCCACAGCAGCCTTCTGGCCACAGGGTCCATCCCAGTTGAAGGTTCGTCCAGGAAGATGACTGGAGGCCCGCCAATCAGAGCCATTCCTGCACTCAGCTTCCGCTTGTTGCCACCACTGCGTGTGTTGGGTGTGACATTATTATTTGGCACTTACTTACAACAGCAGAGTTCAGATTTACCCTGCCTCAGTCAACTGACCTGTAGCTACGAACCAGTTTATCAGCATGAGGCTCCAGCAACAGAGACCTCAGGACATTCTCCACGCATGAGGACACATACTTCTCTGGTATTCCTCTGAGCCGGGCATACATGCTCAGAGTTTCTCTTCCCGTCATGTGATCCAGCACAGCATCAAACTGGGGGCAGTAACCAATGCGCTGCTGCACCTGTAATCCAAGGATAAAACAGAGTCTTATTAGTTTACACTTGAACTCCTGAAAACTTCTATGCAAACCTCCTGCTCTCACCTTCTTAATGTTCCTCAAGATGCTGTATCCATCAATAAAGGCGTCCCCAGAGGTAACACTCTCATCGCCCGTCAGCATCTTAAACGTGGTGGTCTTGCCTGCTCCGTTGAAGCCGAGAAGGCCAAAACACTCTCCTTTCCCCACGGCCAGAGACAGCCGGTCCACAGCCAGGAGAGTCTGCCCACTGGTGTACACCTGAGAGGAAGAGATAAGAGGTTCTGTACAGTCATGTGCCCTCACACAGACACAAGCAGAGAAAAAACAAACAAACTCAAACTTCTTTCTTACCTTGCTGAGCTGCTGCAGAATGAGCGGACTACTGACCATAGACTCCAACATTGGCTGACACTCCAGGACCCTCTTCCTCTCTTCAGCCACGTCCCTGTCTTCTGGAATAACAGCTGAATCCTGTATTAGAGGTAACTGGGACACACCGACGAGAGAGAATATCAAGAGCAGAAATCAATGATTTCTGTTATTGGTTAACTTTCTTCACAGTGGTCAATAACCAGTGGCCGGAAGTTGAAAAGATTTTTTTTTTTTTTTTTTTTTAATTACCTTGGAAATTAGAACCTTCACAAGTGAATGGTCTCATGTTGTGTCTCTTCAATATGCTAAAGTGCAGTTCTGACCACTTTTGTTACAAGATATGAGACAAATCTTAAGATGAAACTCTCCCAGTTTACCCACCTGCTTGCGCTTTCTCCACAGGGAGGCAAGGAGGTGACGGAGGGTGCGTACGCACTGCAGCTCAATGACAAAAAGGAGCATTAGGAAGACTGCGCCCTGCATTGAGAAGGCCACGAGTAAGCGTCCCACACCCGGTTCAGACATGGAGAAGTAGTTTGTCTGGTACGTTATGTCTAAAAACCAGTAAAAAAGAAAAAAAAAGTCATATCATGCAATTTACAACAGCAAGATGATGATCCAAATTCGAAAGAAATATTATCTATTGGCTGCCACTCTAATAGCTTTATACCAGGCATTTTTAATAATGCTGTCATTATAACTTGTATAGATGATTCTAGAAAGGCATGGGTGCTTTCGAAAAATTTGCTTATCACGGCTGTACAACATACTATTATCTCAAAAATAGTAATCAATGGTAATCAAAATAATTTTATCATCTCCTAAGAGGAATATTCCTTCCCAAGCTGCTGGAGCACTTTAACCACTTACTGAACTTGTGGCAGATGTATTTGTTGGCCAAATTGCTGGTACAAAAAGAGAGTAATTCATAGTTCTGGTAGAACTGGCTGAAGCACATGCCCAGGCAGTAGTTCGGAAAGATCAGGAACACCTTATCCAACAAACGTGCCAGGTCCAGCAGGTTAAGTTCTGAAGAGAATCCAAAAAAGGGCCATTAACAATACATTTAAATTTCCTCACCCATGACATCGCTGAATCAACACCTTTAATCACACTCAATTACATTAACTGCACTTGATTACTGTGATCACTGAGATTGCCAGTCAGTTGCATGTTCTCTCACCTGGGATGGCCATGATGGTAACGGCCAGAAAGGTAGCTGTACCAGAGATCATGTTGAAGATGGTGAGGCGTGTGAAGGCAGTAGCAGCAGAAGAGAAGAGGAAGCTGAGAAGGTACATGAGAGGTATGATGGCCCAGCCGTACAGCATCAACATTAACAACACATCCACCAGGTGGTTGTCATCTATGAAGGCCTCCACTCCAAAGGCCTGAAACACCAACTGTGACGAGAAAACATGTTTTAATAAGAGGAGTTCATGAGCTGGACAAATGACATGTTCAAAGCAGCAACTGAGTTATACTGACCAACATGAGAACGCACGGCAGCATGAAGTTGAATAGGTCCCACACCAGAGCGGAGAGCCAGAAGTTAGACAGGTAGACACCGCTGACCTTCTGCACATGCTTTGACTTGATGGAGGACTCTGTCACAAATAGCAGAGCGAAGGTACTGGACAGGGAGGCCATACCGTACATCAGGTTGATGGCAATGGCGAAGCCTGTCTTTCCCCTAGAGATGGAGATTGAGCTTTTAAAATCCTTCACTATTCAGACAATTTTCATTACAATTCCTGATTCAATAATGCACCCACAACAGTATTTGTCCATATTACTAGGTGCAAATAATATCTAAATATTTTTTTTCTCCCTGCTCTACTCACTCTGCCAACTTGCTCATTGCCGTCTCATTTGGATTGCGTGGCATGGGGTAGTTTCCCGTCTCAATGGAAGCGTTCGGCCCCGCTAGAAGTTTGTACAGAGCATTGTCCACCATCATAAGTGCTGTGGCAGGTGTGTGATAGCCCTCGTTGTTGAAGTAGGCTGTCACTTCCGCATAGCTGTTGCTTTCGCCACGGAATGCAGCCCCCACAACGCAGTGCTCGTTAAAGCTGCCTCCCTCTTTTTCTGCCTGGACCAGGACGTAATTAATGAAGTCTGGTAAGGAGGAGAAAGAAAAGAGGAAAGAAAAAATCAGAAAGTTAGGAACCACTGATTGAGCAGATACGTCAAGGTATTCTTCTGAGAGTTACCTGTGATGTTAATGTCCTGCGCTAGCTGGGCAGAGAGCTGTGAGGCATATGTTTTTGCCAAGGCAGTGGCCAGGCGCCCGGATTTTAGTGGCAGGTCCACAGGCACCCTGGTAGGACCATAGCGGCTGAGTGACAACCTCAGCAGAGGAGCATTCTCATGGCTGGGGAGAGTGCGCGCCACAACTAAGGCCACAATTGTGAAGACCAAAGGAACAAGGAACTGAGCCACCATCACCTTCCAGTTTCTCCAACTATACAGCGCCCTCTTGAGGAACATGGCATAAAATTGTTGCAGGTATAGCCTGACCTGAAGCGCCAGGTAAGACATTAAATGTGAGAAATTATGATCGCCAAATAGATGACAAGCCTCACTTTTTATCTCGTCTCACCCCAGTGTTGAGCTTGATGTTGGAGCAGTCCTCTGAGATTAGCGTGCCGCTGTCCGTGAAGTCAGTGACATCGGTCATGCCGCTGATGCTGCTGGCATCATCCGTGGTCCAGTCATGGGAACGTCGTTCATGCTGGTACTGCAGGGCTGGCAGCTGGATTGCCTGAATGTCTAAACTAGAGTCCACCAGCTTTCCAACTCTAATCAAACAAAATATACCAGCTTTCAAGATCAAATAAATGTTTAAAACTATTTGAGATAAAAAAGAGGCTTTTTATCTTTCAGCAGTGTTGCGCAGTGTACAAAGTCAAGGCTGCCTGCAAAGCAGATACTTTTGGACTTTAGCAGAAAAAACATCATAGGTTTTAATGAGGTCATTACTAGGTTTAAGAACTACAGTAATGGCATAATTTAATTGGCTATTAAAAGTGAATTTTAGAAGGAAAATAAATGACGAAATGTTGAAACCGCAGCATTTCCAGGTGTCACCTTTGATGCTTGTGTTAGAAAAGACATCAACTGACACTCAGTAAGACACTATAATGAGGCCAAAAATCTTTGCAGAGCTAATTAAGGTGTGAAACAGCCACAGTGTCTGCCCCTGCTAGGATAACCTTCATGCTTGTTACCACAGAAATACTGGCTTGGTAAGCAGCAGGCAGTCTTGTCTCAGATGCGTGAGCAAAGCAGTGAGGCAAATTCAGACTCTGTTCACTTGATGTTAAAGCCTGGTTTGGTGCATCAGGTCTCGTTAGCCTCTCTGATTCTGCTAAAAAGAAAATGCATTGCTGTACCTGAGGAAAACCTCTTCCATGGTCGTTACTGATGCTCCGTAGCTGGCAATGCCCAGCTCCTCCCTGTTCATCTCCAGCTCAGCAAACAGCAGCTCAAACCTAAAGGAAAAACAATAGTGGACAACTGAAGCAACAATGTCTCATAATATGAGGCATAATGTGCTATAAAATAAAAATATATCTAAGCTTATCTATGGATTTAAATATCATTAAATCTAATCATTAAATGGCAGCAAACTGCACATTTGTTCTTGTGTGTTGACAGGGCATCAATCTTCTACAAATAAACATGTTAAAGTCAAGGTAATAGGCAGCATTACTCAAATGCAAGTATGCTTTTATTCAGGTAGACAATATTATTAGCTGAAAGATTCATGATGTGTGTCTGTGAATATAAAATTAGGCCTGAGACTCCACATCAGAATTAAGAATAAACATAAGCATGAAGAATGACAAATTATATAAAAAGTTAAGAGGTAAAGAGCAATAACGCATTATAGAAAAATGACTCACCTGCTGGTGCTTTCTTTTGGCAAGATGAATGAAAGTTCTGCCCCAGCAAAGCTCTCCAGTGTTGCATTTGGAACGTACATGTGAACAAGACGTGTGATCTCGGACACATTGCAGAGAGCATCCTTTACTATCACCATATGATAGCCAGCACCTGGAACGTATTGACGTTCCACATTATACACATATACAATATTATACACTCAGCTTCTTGTTTAGAGTTGAGACGGGCGCTAGAATATTTCAACTGCCTTTTCACCGTATTTGTTCTTGAGGAAGAGTGGTGACCCGCAGCACTGCAGCTCTCCTCCCGCCATGATGGCGATGCGGTCACCGAGCAGATCGGCCTCATCCATAAAGTGTGTGGTGAGCAGGATTGTGCGGCCGTGCTTCTCTCCTTGAAGCAGGTCCCAGGTGGCGCGTCGAGCTGACGGATCCATTCCTGATGTGGGCTCGTCTAACATTACAACCTGGGCAGGGGTTGTGTAAGGACAGAGATGAAACACAGAGCAGAAAAGGGAGGATGATTAAAGGCTCCATAAAAGTTTCTTTACTTTGGAATCTCCAATGAGGGCGATGCCAATGGACAGTTTTCTCTTCATCCCACCAGAGAGGGTTTTAGAACGGGAATATCGCTTGTCCTCAAGGTTTAAGATTTGGATGATTCGGTCTACTTCACCTGGAATCTTTTCCTTGGAGTAGCCTTTTAGCTACAAAGCAAGAAGTTAACAGCACATAAGATGCCCAGCTCCAAAGTCAATTTAACACTTGTGTAATAAAAGTGTGTGATTGTGCTAGAACCTGTGCATAGAAGAGCAGGTGCTCTATGACAGTAAGATTATCAAACAGCACATCATGCTGAGGACAGAGTCCCAGACTTCGACGGATCAGAGCCATGTCCTGGCAGATGTCATAACCGTTGATGTAGGCCCTGCCACTGGTGGGAGGAAACAGCCCTGGAAGCAGAAATCAATCAAATTTATAAATGCACTTGTGTTTTATCTGGCAGGTGTGAAACGAAGCTCACCTGTTAGCATGGACAGTGAGGTAGTCTTCCCAGCACCGTTGTGTCCCAGAAGGACTGTAATCTGGCTCTCAAACATGTTCATTGTCAGATCTTTTACAGCCTGCCGCATTTTATTGCCCACTTTGAATTCCTGCCGAGAAGATGAACCCGCAATGGTTACAAATCTTCTCCGCAGTCTGAGCTGACATCAGCTGCACTCATTTTCAGTATGTGGAAATGAGGTCATTCTGTACAGTCCACACTGTCCATTCAGATGCTCACCTTACACAGGTGTTTAATCTTAATCCCAGACACGAGTCCAGATGGCTCCTCCTCTATAAATTCCCCTTTCAGAGCCTTTTCTGCATCCTCTTCTTCCTCTTTCTCATTCACCAAAGCCATGCGAGGACTGCTGCACCAGTATGAAGGCTATTGGTGAGGAGATGCAGTAAGAACAGTGTTAATTCCTGAATGCAATGAAATCGGTTATCATGATGAGTATGTTAACGTATTAAAGTGTGCGAGTTCGGAACTGTCCGTTTGTTGGAAGGCTAAACGTTGAGTTGGCTGTCCTGCTTCAGACATGTCCTGTTAGCTAAATGAAACCTTCTTCTAAATCTCTACACAGCATGTCTAACCATGGTCATGGCTTACCAGTAAAAAGAAGTAAGATGGCAAAGGCACTCCATACTCCCCGGGAAAAACGGCCTCCACATACCAGGCTACTAAACCATACAGCACAGCATCGAAGAGCAGTAAGGCCATCACCTGGGCCATGGAGAAGTCATCGTCCACTGTGACGGCGTCAAAGAGATTAGACCACTGAATTCCCGTACCTACAGGGGGAAAAAAAAAAAAATGTTTTTATGTTATTTTAAAGAAACAGGAAATGACCCTGGCTAGCATGACTATAGGCTCTCACCTTTGCCTTCAAACATTCCTATTAGTTGAGAACCCATGGCCATTGCCACATTGGAGATGAGGCAGGCTGAGACCTTCTGAGCATGGGTCAGTATGTCATAGCGTGGCCACAGGAACAAATAAGGCAAGTAGGTCAAGAAGTAGATGAAACCGCCCGCAGCTGCTGCCAAGTTGGCTGAAAATGGACAAAATTGATGACAAAAGTCAAATGAACAGTATAATTACACAGTCTGTCACTGTTTGTGTCTGTGTTTTGAAAACAGCGGATTTATTTCATATAAAGCTCATCTTTATAGACTACAGAGCTGCCAGATAAAGAATAAAACTAAACAAAAATAAAACAAAGCAACAAGGGGGAAAAGAGTATAATATTGTGGTAAGGTGAAGAGAAGCTTATTTTGGTCTTTTTTCCCTTCTTTTTGAGGCAAACCTCCAAGTGACATTATTGTGAAAATGCAATAATTAAGTAACCTATCTTTAAAGGGCCATTAACAGGTGCAATGCAGTATCCACTCAGCTGCTTAAACTGATAGCCAGCACAGGAAGACAGACATCGTCTTTGTTCAAAAAGTCAAAGGACACCAAATCTGTTTTACTGGCTTTGTACACATGCAATTTAGTATGAATAAATATCTATAGTCTTTTAGTGAGGTTATTTTTGTATAGAGCGTCACAGGAAAAGAAGCACTATGATGGCATTTCCTCATTTTATCAGTAACTAGAAGCAATGCGTACAAGTTTAACTATGAACAAAACAAAGCCCAGGAAGAAAAAATATGGATTTTTACTTTATTGCACGGTCCTTTCGTAATGTTTGGCATTTACATGACTAGTGACGTTTGCATGCATGTTTATAGTGCACCTCTGAAACCCAGGCTCAGTAGTTGGCCATTGTTTTACTGCTTTTATTCTTTGTGGGAAAAGAGCAAACAGCTGACATTGTGACCTGTATCTGAAGTACTGTAATGCTGATGTCACTGACAATAAAGGAACAATAAACGTACACACACACACACACACACACACACACACACACACACACACACACACACACACACACACACACACACACACACACACACACACACACACACACACACACACCTCGTGAGAAGAAGGTACTGATCATAAAGCTGAAGTTGATCGTGGCTACGGTGAAGATAAGCAGGAAGACGAAGACCAGCGTGGGATCACTGTGAGTCAGCACAGCTCCATTAGGGCTCACCTTAAAGAGAGTTTGTACAGAGTATATACATGTTGACCTGGCTCAAATTTGCACCCCAGTATAGTTCATAAATAACTTGTGAAAAGTTGGTTTACATTCCTCTACCGTTACACAATACACAATTATATTGTATTGTGTGCTAACCTAAGAAAGCACTTAATATGTGGTGAGAATAGTACGTGCTGGAATTCGGCAAACTCACCCAGATACAGAGGAGCAGAGTGACAAGAAAGACTGAAATTGAGATAAAGAGAAAGAACATGAGGAACCAGGCACTCCAGTGGAGCCAGTTGCTGAGGCCCATCATCCTCATGTACTCCTAAAAATGCAACAACAAAAAAGCCCAATTATAAACATGAGTGAGTCGCTTCTGTTAAAGCCCACAAAGCCCAGCACACAAACACACCTTGAGCTTTCTTTCCTTCTCTTGCACCACAGAGCGCACAATGTTGAGGGAGATATAAGTAAAGCTGAGCACCAGCAGTAAAGGCAGCTGGTTTTGAATGGCCAGCACAAAAACGTCGTATATAAAGGCAGGGTATGGAAACCGTGACAGAACCACTCTGATGTGGGTCAGCAGAGAAGAGTCCGCCTTGTAAGCACGCATGATGGCTTGGTCGACAGCATGCTGTACGGCCAGGAATCCCTCTCTGTAGTATCCTTTTCAAAGAAGAACAGATATATGAAGATGTTAAGCCCAACATCCACCTTTATGACAGAGGCAGAACAAGTGTCCTACGTCATACGTTTTCATTAAAATGTCAGAGAGGCCTCGATTAAGAAAAGGAAACATTTTGCCTTTGGAGGATGGAAATCCATATTCATACAGGTCTGAATGCTTTCATGCCTCTATTATGATGACATCAACACTGACTGCATGTCTCTTTGGCCTACTATATTCACTTACTCACATTTGGAAGATCATGGAAAACATTTTCATCTTCATCATCCACTGAGGTGACGCATTTTTAACATCATCTGATAAATTCTGCCGGGGGATAATGCATCCTCACAACGAGATATACTGACAATGGTGCTAAGGGCTGTGGTTGCTATAGAAACACAGCTTGTACAGAGGTCTTTCATCCTTGATAATGGGGAAAAGGGCCTTTTTGTGTCAAGTTGTCAGCAGCTTTTTTGGGAAGGATTGTTACAATGAATGAACACAAGTTTTTTTTGTTTTTTTTTTAAAGAGACGTTGGCTGATGGGTTCTCACCAGGAGTGCCTCCCCCTTTTCTGTGCTGCTCCCTTGGTCCTGGCATTTGAAACAGAGGATAGAGGCTGAGTGTGTGCCAGTCAAGGTCACTATTTGGGTTCAACTCCGACCTCTCCTTCACTGGGGCAAATCGAGGAGTGAAGCTGAACCGCAAGTGGTATTTCACCTACACATGAGGGTGAAATAAAATATTAACAGTCGGCAGAAAAAAGTTTTACATATGGAGTGATACAGAGTTCCAGTTAATTAGTTGTTGACCATTAAAATAAATATGAAATATTCCTGTCTGTTTCTGTGATGAATCCTACTTGCCATTTTCTGTCTTGATATAGATTTTGACCTGAGTAGTTTTGGTATTGACTGATAAGATACAAGTATAATCAAAAGAATAAAAACTGTAACTACAAATAATTTGTCTCCACAATGTGACAAACAGACACCACCAATCAATTGCAAAACCACTCTTTCTAACGCTATGACCTCACAATGTCCATTGCAAAGTCTCACACTAAATGTGAGAGTCAATTATAGCCAAGCTTACCAAAAGTGGGACCAGGAAGTGGAAAATTTGCATAACATACTGTATAAAACTAATTTAGGCCCTACAAAAGAACAGACTTTTCACGTTTATGTACAGAAAGAGCTGACATCTGATTACAGGAGGCATGTAGACACATGTCAAGACAATGTAAAAAAACATAATCTAGGCAGATTCATAGCCAAAATCTGTGCCCAAAACTATGCAATTATGCTATTCAGAACATTTGATCTTGACTTCTTAATGTGTTCTTGCACTGCAGTGTTGCATAAAGACCAACCTTCTGTTAAATTAGTTTACTTCTCTTAAAACATATTTGGTCAGCACTTAAAAAAGGGACTGAAAACGAACTGACTGAACTGTGACGTTCACTATGAAGCCTGTAACATTGGTTAACAGTAGCAGAACGTTGTTGTTGTGTTGATCTGAAAGGGTGTAAGATTTCAGTTTATTCCAAAGGTGCACAAACAGGTGTATTTGGAGCGGAACCTAAACTGGCTTTACTGGTAACACAGGAAAGTTTTCAAAGAATTCAGCTTTTGACCTGTTGCACCGTAAAACCTGAATTGCCACCTTGAAGTTGTACAACAAGTCAGATTTTAGCTCCACATTAATCTCATTTATGAACGCAAAGCTAAAAAGAAAACGATACCCATCACCTTTCTATGATTTAAGTATACTATGAGGTAAAATTATATTTAAAGCAATATATTATCACAGCTGTATGACATATGATATTGTGTAACCATCCTGTATGTTTAACCTGAGTAACATGGTATCAGAGCCGCAGTGCACCTGATGCCACTTCTCTGTCTGCAGCACTCAGCTGCTGCTGTGCCTTGTGTAGCATTTTACCTTTAAGGGCAGAGGCTCATCATCATGACTGAACTGGTGCTCAAACACCACAGCAGCCAGCACCTTCCCTGACAGGGGGTCATTTCTCACAAAGTCCTCAAAGTGCTGCTCTGTATCAAACCCACACACTGAGGGGAAAGCACAGGAAGAACATAACATTTATGAGACAGATTCATCTCCGATATAGCTGTTTTATATGATTTCAATGCTATCATCATCCATACATGAGGAATAACTCTCTAACGCCCACATAAATGCCTTCTTTGACACTCACCAGATCAGAAAAATAACACAGAAAGAGGATCTTTAAAATACCCCAGTAACAATGCAAAGTCAAACTAAAGGAATAAAAATGCAAAGGAACAAAACATTTTTTTTTATTTCAACCTAAATACATTGCTTTTACATTTTAAGCCTGCTGAACAGCACACAAGACTATAATCTTGGACCCAAGTCAATAGTGCAGTATGAATTCCAGGGTTAAAGCAGGGTCACACTCATAAAACAAACACTGACACAGAGACTGAGGAAAAGAGCAGAACGCACAAAAGAAAACAAGCCAAAGGCAGCACGTCTTCCCAGACAGTGTTTCACACATGAACAAAAGATTTTCAACAAGTTGTTTTACCTGCTTATTTGGATTTGAATTAAACTGAATACCAGGAAATAAAACAGACTAAGCTTGACCTAATTAGGCTTAAAACAGTAGTAAATGATTAACAACTAACCGTTATCTTAAAACAAATCAGAAATGGATTCAGTTATTAATTTGATGTACATGTTGCTTTGTTACTTCGATTGAGATCTTGATTCATGAAATATGAATAAAATAAACAAATACGCGAATACATATACGCACTCAACATATCATGTAATAAATGATGAACTACTAAAACTTCTTAGATAATTGAAATGTGTGATTTTAGATGTGACACTAAGATTTTCCTTTCGAAGATACTGGAATGTGCTGTTGCTGCCCAGCTCTATTTGAACCATCTCAATCTGGATTCTGCTCACAGCACAGCATTGAAATAGCTCTTCTCAAAGTCAAAGACAACACCCCCCTCTCCACAGATTCTGGCCTTCTCAATATCCTCACCCTGCTCAACCTCACTGCAGCCTTTGACACTAACAACCAATCCATTCTCCTCTCCTGCCTGGAATCCCACCTCGCCATCACTAGCACTGCTCCCTCATGGCTCCAGTCATATCTATCTAACAATAACTGTCCCTCCTCCACCTTTCCTTTGGATCAAGGCATCCCCCAGGGTTCGGTGCATGCTCCCCTCCTGTTGATCCTCTACATCCTCCTGCTCAGTAACATCATACGCAAACATGGTCTCCAATTCCACCGTTACACCGACAACCGGTAATTTAAGCAAAACCATCACTCCAGAGACCCACTCCAGTCTGTTAAACTACCACAAGCATTATTATCAATATTATATATTGTTATTATTATTGCTTAAATCCATTGTTTCAAGCATTAATTTTGGTCTTAACATAACATAACATAACATGCTAAAAGTCAGCTTTGATTATTTTCCTCCAAATGACATAAACTGACAACAAATTAATCATGACTGGCAGAGCTAAGACCTCACACGTACAACACAGAACGTGGTTCCAAGTATGTGTTCACCTGCAGATACATCTATGCCTTTCTTCTATAGTCACTACTCAATGGAACAGGGTGTGTGGTCTCAACTCCCAGCTGTTACACTAAGAGCAAGGCGTGGCCTGTTTACTCCCCATAGCCGTTTCTAGAGAAACCAGCACTCCCTGTTCTGTCAGGAATTACAATTAGTGTCAAGGTCTTTTTTTTACACAACTAAGAACAGGGTTTCCAGCAACTGAAGCCAATTTGGTCATTTTTCTCAATTACTGGCAAAGCATAATGTTACAGCATTGTTCAGTAACATCAAGTTTAAATATAAAAAAAACAACAACTTTGTTTTAAAACTATTCCTACATGATATATCAGATCAAAACATCCCCCTAACTTAGCAAGTCGAGGAACCAACATGGCATGCGCCTTACTGTTCAACATGCTCTGAGTGCTGCTAGATAACCTGTTTGTTGACTGTTGTGTGAGGTCAAGCGCAACTAGCTCTGATATCAACAGGATGCAATGCTTAACACAATAACTGCCTGCCCCTCCCATACATTTGTACTGGGATACACTAAAATATGTCTATTCAATGGCCTAGTCAAGAAAACAGTGGAGCTCAATTTGTACTCATAAAGGTGCTGAATATTAGGTTGGAACCCACCTGCAGAGAGTTCCAGTTGTCCACGCACGTCCTCTGCCACCTGATGCACCACACTGGAGTTGCGAGGCACAAAGGCCAGCTGAAATCCGGGTAGCCTTCTGTAAGGTAGGCTGCTGACTGAGAAGCTCTGGTACACGGTTGCATTTGGATAGTCTGTAACAGGCACTTTTTGACGTAACAAAATGAGAACCCCAGCGAAGAGCAGAGGCAGGAAGATCTCCACCAGAGTCACAAGGATTTGACGTTTCTAGAACAGGAATAGAGATTTGTGGTCATATGTAGTGTTGTTTGCAGATGCTGTACTGCCAGTAAAACATTCCCTATAACCAAGAAATGGGAACAACTGGGTTTATTGAGTTATCTACATTCCTTTAAGTTTAAAACAATCACATCTAGGGTTCGAATTTCAGCTCCAGCCTTTCTGTGCAGAGTTTGCATGTTCTCCCTGTGCATGCGTGGGTTTTCTCCGGGCACTCCTGTTTCCTCCCACAATCCAAAAACATGCTTTTTAGGTGAATTGATCAGTCTAAATTGACCATAGGTGTGAGTGTGTGTGTAGGTGTCTTTGTGTTAGCTGTGCAATAGGCTGGCCACCTATCCAGGGTGTACCCCACCTTTCGCCCCTTGACAGCTGGGATAGGCTCCAGCAAACCCCTGCGACCCAAGTGTGGATAAGGCAGGTATAGAAAATGAATGTATGGATGGTTGGACAATCACATCTCACATCCTCCATTTTTCAAATACAGAGCAGAGAAAACAAGATGGCCTGGATCTTTGCCAACAGCCATTTAATGCTCTGCATTCTAACACTGATACACCACCTCACGAAATAAAAGTTTAATATATCTTTTCTGTTTTTCGCAGCCAAGGAGAAAGGAGCCTTTTCTTCAGGGAGTGTTTCTTCTTGGCTAGTCCTAATGAGAGCTCTGTTGTGTTTGCAGACAACCACAGCTGGAGCAGCAGGAAGTGGATAAAGCTGGTTGAACTCGAAAAGGCAAGATAAACAGCAGATAACCTAATTCATTCCTGAACATTTACCATGTTATGCAATCAGCAACTAATATGAACTTTCCAGCTGTCATTCAAAGAAATACATTGGGATTTATATATGGGTCTATGGGCACAAACGTTTTCTTCTTTACGGTGTAGACAGAAACTGATTTCCCAAATTTTAACCAAGAGAGCTACAATGCTGCTCTACAATATCCTGCTCTACTCTCTTTTGGATAATTTACAAGGTTTAGCATGCTAAAACAACAACTCACAGAGCAATATTAAGTCATTTAAGGGTACAAACATCTGCATATATGCCAGTATATATCAGGATTTTCATCGCACTCAAAGGCAACAACATAAGGAAAGGGTATGCAAGTGTTGATTTAACAAGAGAGGTACAGTGCACCGTATATTACAGAGGTCAACCAGTTTCAAAGTCAGTGTTTAATATAAGTTGTAGAAAACATGCTGTTAGACAATTTACTGTATTTATGATATTGCATAAGGCTATAACTTAACAAATACAGTCATACAGGCCCCTGGTTATATAAATATAGCCATCCCTGGCAGCTCAGAGTTGCACACAATGTTAACACCTAATTAGGAAATATAATGTCTGAGCATACTCTCTTCAAACTCACCTGCTGAAGATAATTCTTCCACAACAACAGCCTAAATTGTCTCATAATGGCCATTTTTGAAAAGAGCAGTCGGCCGTTTTTCAGAAGCTGGAAAAAAGAGAAAAGTTGTTAACAGTATAGTTGTGTTCTCCAAGGGTCCTGCCATTGATTTTTAAAATACATTTTTAAACACCAGAGCAGACAGAAAGGCTATTATTTAGGTTTCATTTAACAACAGAATTTAAAAGAGAAGTGAAATTAAGCAATCACATGGAGCATGTGTTATGTTTAGTTCTGTTCTTTGTAAAAAAAAAATAATCTGGTTACAAGATGGAAAGTAGAAACAGGATATACTATAAGAATACGAAGGAAAATCAGCTCAATGTGGGTAAAATACGTCTAATTTCCTAATAACATTTGTGAGACTGTGGCTAAATCAGTCAATAGGTCCTGTAAGGATGTGTCAAAGATCTCTGATAAATTTAATAGTGTAAGGCACAGCTGAAAACATAGTGAAGTTACCGTATGTTTGCTTTGTTTTGAAGTCAACTTCTTAGCATAGCATATTATACACGTATAAATGTTTTTTCTCTCTGAATTTTAACAATACGCTCCTTATTTTAAACTGTTTAAACCTCTGTCCTGGTTTAAAGAATCTGTATTTTCGACAGACGTTGCATAAAAGCAGCATAACCGTTCCTTTAATGGTATAATCTAGCGAATCTCAAACCATACAAAAGCAACCCAGTACGTGAATAGTTTCTTTAATAATCAAACGCCCAGGTGCGGTGTGATGTCATTGGTTGGAAGAAGCCCTTTGGCTTTTCTGATTGGACAGTCTTCCTGCTCGTCAATCCCTAAGGATTCGGAAAAATGCTAACAGAACTGAGGGACAAAGCTATCAAAGATACGAAGTGCTGAATCACAGGCTTCCCTAGACACAAATTCGTAAACGCTTACAAAACCAGCCATCATGATATTATTGAATTTTAAAAACACATTACCTCAAACCAATGCAGGTTTCTGGGGAAACTTCCCGAGCTGTGGACCTTCTTCCTGGTGGAGGTGAAGACAATTCCCCCTTTTTGTCTCAAATCGACAACATAAGCATCACCTGTTCTTCATTCACTCGACAATGTCGAGGCTCGGTTAACATTCGTGGAGCTACGGACTGCTGCACACCAGCAGGCAGTTTCCCTTCCAGTGTGTTGCCTACCAGCCGGGTAGTGACATTGCACCAATAGCTTGATAAGCTCGCGAATTCGTGGCGAGAAACACAGCGACGATCGTCAACAATACCGGTCACGTGACATTAGTGGAGCACAGTGTCACGTGATCAGGGGGTTTCAATAGAAACATACAGTACAGCACTTTTACTCACACAAACTTCAGTAATTGATCATTTACCGTTAAGCTTTTGCTGTACTGTATTTCTATTTTACTGCAAATACATCTAAAAATAAATAGTGAATAATTTCAGTTACATGGAAACGCATGGTTTGCTTACCTCAAATTATTTCCATTTTAAAATGAGGTAAGTTTGATTAGTTTACTTTTTCTAAAGTTACTAAGTTTCATGAAGAAACATTCCAACAGTCATTCACTATCCATGCACACAAAAACTACAGCCAAAACATGAAGCCTTTCAGTATCTGGTGAAACAAATCAGAAAACAGTAAATATTTGTAAAATTGCTTGGTGTATTTGAATGTCACAAAGCTATGTATATTCTTACAGGTCTTTAAAAAATGTACTTAGGAAATAGGGGGAAAAAATCCATCAAGTTTAAAAAATAAACAACTTTTTTAAAAAAATGACAATTTCAAGTAGCAAGGCATTTGTCTTTCCCCATACATATAATACTATGTACATTTATAGAACAAAGGCGATAACCTAAGGCAAACAGTTTTTAAACAGTCAGTCGCAATTAGTTCAACTTCACACAATACTCGGCGTGCGGAATTAGGGAATACAGTACGTTCCAACCAAGTCAACCCAGTAATACTTTTACTTTAGTGTCCGAATTTCCTTTTAACAAGGCACCTTTAAGCTTGTAAAAGAAGTTTATCGTTGATTGTTTAAGCATGGAAGTTGTTTAACTTAACTGCACCATGATGAAAAAGAACGAGAGCTAATTGATGATGGAAGTCCACCTTATCTGGTTGATAATGACCAAAATAAATCTTAATACTTTTAAAGCTAATCTAAGGATTCTGACGGGACTAGTGTGATTCCGAAAGATTATCCCCACAACTGATGTACATTTACAAGACATGATATTTAGACCAGCACAAGTCTAATTTCACAGCTTTGTTCTCTTGAAAAAGATCCCTCAGAAAGCAAAAGTGAAATCACCACAGTACCTTTGGTAAATGCACGCAGAACCAAGAAATTCCCCCAAAAAACAAACAAGAAAAGAGGAACAAATTGATACAATCATTTTTGTCTTGTGATGCAGACATTTTCAAATACACGTCAAACCAAGTACAAGATTCTTGTACAGACAGTGCATATCAGAGACTGATCACCAGAATAATCACGACATGACAGCTATGTTTAAGGTTTTTTCACAGCATGTTTACCATGAAAAACTTAGACAAAAACAAACAAACAAACAAACAATGCAATTAAGTTCAAATCATCCACAGCTATCCAATGGGATCTAAACAGTTTGTTGTTGGTTTCTGAAATAAAAATTGTACTTGAGTCCTGAATAGAATCAAGTTGTGTTCCAGTGGCATCAGAGCAGAGGTGTGGGAGGTAAACTTATCGGACTGTGCCTGTAAACGTGTAAATGCAATGTAATACAAAACCAAGGTTTTTAGTCAATCCATTTTTCCACATTTTCCTTTACTTGTCCTTGTTACATGATTATTTTTTTCCTTTGGCAAGTGACAGACCAGCCCAGCCAGATAGAAGTGAGGGAAAAGTGCTGGAGGTTAATAAATGAGAGGAACGGTCTCAACAGCAACTGTCTATACACTCAGAAATCCTGGCTTGGTTGTATACTCATCTTCTCTTTCTATCTCACCTCCGCTATGAGCTGCAGAGTTCTTCCTTTTAACTTGTTTGCTGGAGGTGCCACGTGGCCTCTGCATGGGCACCAGAAGGCGGAACCCAGGCTGGCCCTTGGAAGAGGATGTGCCCAAGGATGTAGTAATGGTCTTAAATGTGCAAGGCATGAGTGGGGAGGAGGCGGAGCATGAGGACGAAAGGCTCACACTCTGGATAGAGGAGTAACCTGAGGAGAAAGAAAAAGGCTCCCAGCAGTGGCGGTTCTTACTGGGCTGACTCTCGGCTTCACAGAAGCTGTCTTCATCACTGGACAGAGCTCTGCAATGTTCCTGTTTTTCAGCTTCAGTCAGTGAGTCCAGTCTGATGGATATCATAGAAACTGTGGAAACAGAAAACCATGTGTCAGAGTTTATGGGGCCATAATACTTAATCTGAACTCTCCCTATTCATCAATGACTGTTAGCTTACAAAATTCAAAAACAAAATGCTAATGCCGTTTTTTCGTACTGCTGACGTGACAATGCTGAGTCATCTCACTTGATGTCCAAAAGGATGAGTAAAGCTAAGTTCAGATGGCACGAAATTTTTCGAGTCGGTGGATTGCTCGGGTGTTCACACAGCGAAACTCGACAGGATTGGCAGGAGAATTGGGGTGTTCACACTACAATACTTGTCTTAGACGGGAATGTTCACATGGCGCCATTCTCTCCCTCAGAAGACCAAATGAGCTACCGGTTTCCAAACCTGGACTGACACATGAAGAATGTGGCCGCAGCGCTTGTGCCTGTTGTTCTTCATTGTCGTAACCTTACAAATGAAATGTCTGTTGTTGGTCCTGGATTTTGTAAAAATAAATTTCCCCCACAAAATACCACTTATAGTCCAGCGCAATAATTTTTCTTATTCATGACGTGTTTTTTTGACTGATTCAACTTCGGGGGAATTTATAGTCCGAAAAATACGGACTGGCACACCTTTATTAAAGCTACAAAACAACTCAAAAAGCTAAAAAAATACAATATATTAAAAAAAAAAAAAAAAAAAAAACAGACAAGAGGACGACACAACTTTAAATGGTTTCAACATCAGGGTCACAACTACGCAGTCTTTGCTGAAAACGTTTGTTCGGTTGTATTGCAGTGGTGGTGGCTTGCAGATTCGTGCAATATATCTGCAGCATGTCTGCTCTCATTGGCTATAGCTCTTTCTACGTCACTGCGAGCAGACTGGATATCTAGCAGGTTTGATATCCAGTTTTAGGTCAGCGACTCCGTGCGGGGCGTCACCAGGCTGATTAGTTGAGTCTTCAAGGTATTTAAGCTCAGTCGCCAAGAGGATTAGTGACTTACCCTGATTTTGGTGAGGGCGAGTCATGGCGTCTAAGACACCGAAAATCGTGCCGTGTGTACGAGGCTTAACTCAATCATTCATACTCTCCCTTTCACCCATTTTCTTGTTGACACTTACCATCTCCATCTTTCTCTCCCTCGCTGTCCTCTTCCTGGTCCCCCTCATAACCAGAACAAGACGTGTCCAGGCTCCAGTCCAGAATGTCACCCAGCAATGTCTCCTCTTGCTTGGACAGCTCTGCTGTGGGTGTGGCCACAAAACTCTCTCTGCGGGTCTGCAAAGCATCATCTCTTCTCCTTGAGAGAAAGTGAGCAATCATTAAAATGACAGAAGAGCATGCAGATGGCACAAACAAGCACCTTCTGGAAACATGGATTCTGCATATCCAACATGTTTGTTAAGATCTGACAGAACTGGCCTGTCAAATATTTATTTATGTATAAGTGTTAGAGTTACAATCTACAGTGCAGCCAACGTCTATAACCAAGTCAGGTCCAAGCCATCTTATAGGATTACCAACCGTCATGCCAAAGAACTTCAGATTTTGGTTCTTATACCTGCTGCGTTAGCAACAGACCTACCTCTTGTTGGTGCTGGATGGAGATGCGAGGAAGACATGGATGTCTGATGGATGACCTGTGGGACTGGGAAGATCCATCTGAGGCTCCTCCTCAGGAATCTCCAAGATCTGACACAATTCCTTATAGTCCATCACCTTTTGGAGACCACCATAGATCAATTTCAGCAAAACAGATGTTTTGTTGCAATTTGAAATAAATATTGTAAATACCGCACGCACCTTTTCTTTACTAATCTGATGGAAGACCTCATCTTCAAATCGTTGTTTCACCCCAGTAAGAGACACATGCCTATAATCTTTGGGAACATCCTGACTGAAGCTGAGGAGAGACAGAGATTGGAAAAAAAAATCTCCTTAATCCATTTTTCTTACTGCATCACTAATGAAGGGGGCAAATCACATTACTTGTCCATTTCAGAAATACAGTTTGTCAGTGCATGTTGTCAGTGAGTCATCCTGAAGCATGTTTCTGTGACTCACCATTAACGACAGTACCAAATACACACCCACCCCTCAGAATTGACAGGCCAAATGCCTCCTACAGCATTTTACAGCTTCCGGGCTAGACTGATAAATGTCAATCACATCTTAGAGCATTTTGGAAAACTAAAAATTACATACAACTACAGTTTATTGTCTTTATCCAAAATTTCAACAGTAATTTCAACCAGAACCAATTTAGCTTGCTAACTTTGCTGAAAAAGCTAGTGATCAAATTAAACCTTTTCCAGAAATCTTCATTTTTCACATTGATGACCTTGGTAAGCCCCAAGTCATAAAGGATCGAATGTCTTTTTTGAAGTGGCACATCCTTTATGATTTTGCTGCATTTCCTGAGGTCATAAAACATTCACTTTGATTTTTACATATTCATGTCATCATGGCAGAAAATGTCACTTATTTAAGTGTGATTTGACAGTGTTTTTTTTTTTATATATCACTGGCAAATTGGATAATATTAAAGGAGAGAAGCTTAGTGTTTGACTACCAATCAGTAGAAACAGAATGAAAAACTTACCATTTGACATAGAGCAGCAGGGCGAGAGAGATGAGGTCTTGCTTGGAGAAGCCTGTGTAGTCAACCAACAGACTGGGCCAGAGTGGAGCTGCAGAGACAAAGACCACAGACACAAATGAAATGAATGCTGCACTTGTCTTGAGCTCTCTACATAACAAACATGATTTGTGTTACATGCCAATCTTTAAAAAATGGTTGTAGGCAGCTTCTAAAACAGGCTGTGTTTAATCCGTGCAAGCGTTAGCCAGTGTTATTACCATAGTGATGTAGTGCTCGTGTAAGCAGCAGTGCGGCGCAGGCCAGTTTGGCAGGCGGTGGTGTGGCGAGGGGAGAGTACAGCAGTGACAGCTCGCAGATGTAGCTAAAGAGGTGAGCGGTTCTCCTCTCTAGAGGGAGCAGAGACAGCAGAACGTCTCCATAGTCCAGCAGTGTGGGACACTAGTGTGAAATGAAATTAGTTATTGTTTACAATTTCAACAAACACCAGTAACTGATATTACATATGGAAACTTAGGGTACTCACTCTAATCTTTCCCTCCAGCACAGACACAACCTCCCCCATCATTCGAACCAGATCTTCATATTTGTATGTGTTGTCTGTTAGCCAGACAGCTTCACGTATGGTCAAGATTTCTTTACTCATATAGCTGGGGAAATAAGGAAATAAATCCAATTAATCAAATGAAGCAATGCATAAAATGGATCACTGATGTGATAAAGAGACCATGGTGTACAGGAAAGAAAGAAAAAATCGGAAGACTGCTGATGAAGGAGTCAGTACTTTCTGTACATTTAATTATTGGCTTAAAAAAAACAAACAAAAAACAACAAAAAAAAAAAACAGCACTCTCTTCTCTCTACTTCAGTGTAACAGTGACAAAAAACCATGTAATGGATGTTGTATATTTGCATTCTTACCGTGTACAAACTACCATGCAGGCAATTCCAAGTAACTGTAGCCGAGCCTTTGGGACAGAACGCAGAGCCAAGTAGCGGTCTACACAACCCACTGTCACGTGCAGTGTAAGGCTGGAGAAATCCTTCATAGTGGTCACCTCCACGAGCCAGTCAACCAGGATGTACCTGGAGGAAGAACAAAGCCCAGGATACATTTGATGAGCACCATATTAGTTCTGATCCATAGCTTTATCTTTCAAATTCGAATCTTATTCAAGACAGTTCTGATGAAACACTGAGCCATTACTCTCTATAATACCGTTAGGAAGCATGTTGTTGTAATTCTCTTCCTGCCTACCTCATGGTGTCATTGATGCCTGGTCTGAGGGTACCCTGAGTGCTGTGTTGTGAGGCAAGGTGAGAGGAACTGAACAGCTGAGACACTAAATCAGAGCAGGCCTTTGTTTCCAGACCTAATGGATTCCCACAGCTGCACACTTTGGCCAAGGAGAGCTGAATTAGGATGAAAGCACATATTTAGCCATCAGAATGGTAGCACAATTGCCCTGAGAGCTAGGTCATGTTAATATAAAAAAGACAACAATTAACTATCATATATTAACAAGGTAGTAATTTCACTGAGGCAAAGCTTTTAGTTGCCTGAAAGTGCTTTAATAACTTGCCTAAGTAAAAGAAATGAAAATACAGGGAATTAAGGGAAAAAAAATTTTTAAATCAAGGCATAAAGGTTCTGGCTGTGTCATGGAATAATCATCAAAAGCAGAATCATCATCACTATTATTCCTTTCCTTCAAATCACAAACCTGTGCCTCCCAACATCCTTTGCCAGCATAGTCCCTGAGGGTTCTTATACACTGGAGGTATCTGCCTGGATCCATCATCTGAAAATCAAAAATAGATCCCCCAATCAAATCTCTTTTTTGCCCATATGTGAAAAGAAAAGAGACCACTTAAGTTAAATTGAGAAAAATATTCCATAATAACTGATTTTAGAATGTAATAAGAAACTTACAGCTGCCCTCCTTTTGTGTTCCCACAGCAGGTAGGAACTCTGCAGGCAGCCAGCATGTGACGACTGCTCCAGCAAAGATACAACCTCAGAGAGTTTGTTGTCCCCCTGGAAAAATTCATGCAGGGTCCAGATATGACTGACAGACATCACATTCCAGATTAAGATAACCGAGTACACCTCCCTACAAACAACGCTGGTTGAACTGTAACACTTGCATACAACTACACACGAGTAAGGTACCGACTGCTGTTCTCACTTACTTCAAATAGCTGCAAAACTCTGGCTAGACAGTGTAACAAGGGCCCCCTCTTTTCCTGCAGGCAAAAGAGAAAAGAAAATTAATCACAAAAACACTTAAATCTAGTGGATTAATGGAATCAATGAATATTCCTGTGTTCATTTATTTAAAATGGTTAGAAGGAACCAATGTGTTTGATTTTTAAACACTGATATTATACATCACTGTCATTTCAAATCTGTGGTATTACCAAGACAAGTGAACTAGTCTTGGTAGCTCGAGACAAGTAGTTTAATATTCCAAAGTCAGTTAATATGTACTGGGAAGCGCAAAACCTACCACATGCGTTTCACACTCAGCCTTAAGGTGGTCAAACACTACAGCTTTGCAGCAGCTCCCGGTGGGTGACCATGGTGGACGGATAAACACCCAGATGAAGGGATTCACAGAAGGAGCACGCAGGGTCTCAGCCAGGCTGAAAAAGTGAGAGGCCTTGCGTCCACAAACATCTGCTCGTCCCTCATCGCTCAATATTGCTGATGGAGAAAAATAAGGTGCACAGAAAAGTTTACATCTGGTAGTTAAAAAGAAAAGCAACAAACATAAATATGACAGAAAATAAATTTGAAAAAATCTGTGGGGTTATACTTACGGCCTTCGTTGTATAAGTAAGCAATTCCTAGCTTCACAGCAGCTTCAAAATTCCCTTTTTCAGCAGCCCTGTAATGTTACAACTCTTCAATAAATCAATAACGCCCATATAAAAGGACCACAAGACACATGCAGATGGGGGACTTTTGACAGACTGTCAGACATGTTCTTACCTTTCAAATAACCATAAATTGTTGGGAGAAGGCCATGAGTCTCTAAAACTGACCCTGGCCCAAACACTAGAGTGGTTGTCAACAATGTCCCTTAGTTGGGAGTGAACCTGCAACAAAGAAACAAGAGAGTCAGTCAACATGAGACAGTTGCCTTACGAGATCAACTGATCACAATGTGTCCGGTTCACAATAAATGCATAAAAATCTAGGATGGCAAGAGGTAAGGAGAGCTACAGCACAATCACTCACTGCTCTGACAGACAGCAGGTCCTCAGCCGACAGGCACTGTAGAATGCAGAGGAGGACCTCCTCAGGTAGGGACAGCAAGCCAAGGGCCGGAGGAGCTCGTTTACGGACCCGTTTCTTTGTCGGAACCGAGTAGCATTTTGAACATCTACAGTGGAGCACTGAAAGAAAAAGGTATGCACATAAATTCTAGAAGCTAACACAAAAAGTCTCATGTTTTGAATTACTGTGAGAGACACACAGAAAAAAGTGTTTTGTTTTTTTTTAATTAACAGCTTTGTGCAGACCTCTCCATTTAATTCTCACACTGATGCTAAACAAATATTTGCACCTTATTTAAAAGCCCAGGGGTCTGATTGTGTCCTCTAGGCAGCAAACCACTGTAAAGGAGTCAATATTCAAAAACGCCTATCGTAACGGATCTCCGGGTGTTCTGATTAGAATAAAAAATTGAAATCATAATGTTTAAAGGCTTGATTTCATCTCTGGCTTTGTGATAAAACCAGTATATTATATAATTAAGCAGTATAATGATCTCTAATACATAATACGGCTGAACATCCGAGTGGAAAAGTCAAAGTGAGCGCCTAAATTTCCCTCCTAACATTAACCTGACGTAGGTTTCACGAAATTTGACCTAATATTTTTACTAAACTTAATCTACAAAAACAATAGCATTTTACCACAATTTTTAATAGCTGTTGCGATCATTAAACTATAGTAAACTACAGTAAATTACGACAAGGCTCACGTAGACTAGGAGGCAAGACAGTGAACTCTATCCAACAAATGTCGGCTATTTCCGTCCAAAATTAACAATCTAATGCATGTTAACAAACACATCTCTTTTATTACTTTGCATAACTATTATTAGAGTTTGTTATAATTCTTAAAAAGTTACTTACCGCCTGCTTTCATTGCAAGTGTAGTATACCTTCGTCAAAGAGCGATGACTGCGCCTATCTGCTGCGGAACGATGTAAACGTAGCGGGTAAATATAAAATTACAAGAATAAAAATGTCAAACTATTTTGTGGCAATTTATGATAGAAACTGTTATAACACTATGTCACAACCTATAGTGATTGCCTAATATCGGAACAAGTTGTGTGCTAGCAGAATTCAAAATTTCCAGCACGCGTCCGCTCTTGTTAGACCCGCCCTCAAAGTTCTCCAAGGACCGCCCGCGCTCGCTGTTTAAATCTTTATTTCATCCTGATTGGTCTAAAGGCGTTACACCCTGCCATGAAAAAGCCATCGTTTCATTGGCCAGCGCATCAAATCGGAACGTCTATTGGCTACATTTTATGAACTGCGAAATATCGGTAGCTTATTGGAAAACGTCACACCATTTCGAAGTACGCGCTCGCCGCATAATTTACGCGATTGGCTGAACTGATTACCCTGAAACCCACAACGTTCAACCCATTCCTAAGAGTCCTGGGAAATGTAGTTAACTAAAAACGTCGTTTAAAGGGACCGATTTTAAAGGGACAGATAAATAAATTCTATGAATATGGAAAAGGACTCGGGACTATTAAAACCAGGGGGGGTTTAGACTTCTGAATTTCAGAATTCTGACCTTATTCCAAAAAATACAAAGATTTTATGTAAAGAAGACACATAACTTCATTTTCCCTATTTAGTTCTGATATCAATAAAATATTATTAAAAAAAAGATTCAAAAGATTAAAAAAAAATACTGCACATGAAAAAAACGTGGATACATGGCTGTGTGCGTGCGTGCGTGCGTGTGTGTGTGTGTGTGTGTGTGTGTGTGTGAACACACCTGGTTCTCTCCTGTTGATTGTGAGTCTCAAGCACTTCCATCTCCCACCCTCACTCCCAACGACTCTTGATTTAGTATCAGTTTCTGTCTCAATGTCCTTAAATTACATCAACAATTTAAATGTGAATTCTTTTTATCCGAACTGCTATGTCACAAATCCAATCAATGTTGATATTTTTAGACACATGAACTGCATATGAATCGAGTCCACGGCTGTATTAGTTCAACGTCTGTTACTGTATATCTGGAACAAATTAATACCTTTAACTCCGGTAGTATAAACAGCTTGGCTGACCACCGTTAGCTTGGAAGAGAGTCGTAAAGAAGCTGAGCACACAACTTTTGGCTGTTCATGCCTTCCTTTAAAACAAAACAAAACAAAACAGAACAATGCAAAACAAAAAAATGGATAAGCCAAAGATAACTCTTTATTTATTTATTTATTTTAAATCTTTCTGCTGTACCTCTGAGTAAGCCTGATGTGAAGTAGAAGAAATGAACGTTTTTGTTATTTTCCCCAGTTTCAGTGCAGCATGCGGAAGTTGGTGCGTGATGTAATTATCTCAAATCAGGGTGACCTCAGACACAAGGCAAGGCTTTTTTTTTTCTTAACTGATGCATGCATTGTTTCCATAGAAACCCAGGCACTCTGTCTACCTTTCCCAATAAAGATGAGAACACCTCCATGAGCATAATCTAAATGCATAATAACGTCCCATTATCATCATTCATAATGTATGAGCATATTTCTGATGGTTCTAACTATTCTGTCTCCCACAGGAAGAAATTAAATTTAACCTGAAGTGGAGAGGAGAGGGTGATAATTTCACACCATGGCTAATGCTGCAAATTAATTAGATACATGGAATGTGCAGGTGGGATGAAATGCTGAAATTTCCTGTCCAGCAATTAAAAGATAAAATTTTAATGTAAGACAAATGTAAGGGATGGATTAGTCTCATATTTGCTTAGAGTAATAATCATTAGCGGGCACATGCCAGTGCAATGTTATGAAATGGCTGATCTCATTAAATCAGGCCAGACAGGCATGATTTCCATCTGTCACCTGTGCAGACAATGTGAAATCTGAAGCAGATCATTCTCTATCCTACAGAGATGTAATTTAGAAAAAACAGAGCTGCTGTAATTACACTGCCGTGTCCATTGAGTATTTCAGCACAATGAAAGCCAAATTTGAAAATTTGAAAGGGATAAGCGGATGAGTTGCTCCCATCTGGTTTCCTGCCGTCTGTGCTGCTTCTAGCAAACCGAATGACCATTTCCAGGACATCTGCACTTTCCCCATGTTGGCCTTACCGAACTTTACACGGTAAACATGTAAAATCAGTTTTACTAAAAGTGGAAGTCTTTCTGAGTTTATACGGCATAGGTGACAACAAAATGTTAATATGAAATAGTGTTTTACCATAAAAAAGTAGGATATTGGCTTCAAAAATAGGGTGGAAGTAAAGTGAGAGTAAATATACTGAGTTTTCATCTATAAACATAAATCGTTTCATTGGCTTTTTAGGTCTAGTGTGGAAGTGTTGTTGGCATCTAGCGGTTAGAATCAGAAATGCAACAGTCAAAACCAGTCTAATCTCCAACTTTGCCTGATTTATTGTAGAAACATGGTGGATCGATATTTTGACACCTATATCAGATATTTCCATATTTGCCTGTAGAGGGTGTTTAATTTTCCACCTGATACTAGCTGGCTTGTTTGTCTAACATGGTCAATGTCTGCAAATCTTCCAAGATTTGGCAAATATTCCAATATAAACCTCGAAATTTCAAGCAACAGGCAAGGATCCACAGCTCCACCATGCAACAAGCAGAGCCTTGGAGGCTACTCAAGTCACATTCATTTATTACAGATGAAATGTACAGAGATGTAGAAATATAACAGTAGAAAATAGTCACATATGTACAGCACCAAATACTAGAGGGCAGGCAAATAAACATATTTCATGTCATTCGGTGGAGTAGCAAAAAGCCTAGGCCAGACAGCGTGACTGTATACTGGGTCATAGAATATTTCCCCTGCAGCTGGGAGAGGTAGATTTCCCCTTTCGTTTTCCAGAAGGCAGAAGGGAAATTATGTCTTGAACAATCAACGACTGGTACTTCTATCAGTTTTAGTGAGATATGCATGATTATATCAAGCAAATTACAACATGGTGTATGACTCTTCGGATTTGAAGTGACACATGAGGCACCGGCATGGTCAGCTGATGTCCTGAGCTTATTTGATATGTTTTTCCATAGACATATTTAATAAGCTCAGTAGTCCATCAGCATTTCTTGTGAGGTTTACCTTGAACAGTAAAAGGGCTGGTGCGAATGTACACTGTGCATGTACTTCACAGGCTGGTCTGTGTTAGCTATAAACATCTGCAAAGCGACTGTTTTATCACAGCCTCTGACACTAATGCATCGCATTCCATCAGACTTTATAACAGAGTTTTAATGGATAGGTGAACATTTCGGTCTAGAAAAAAAACATAATTTATCTTCTCCTTTTCCATGATTTAGTGTTAATTCCCCTTCTTCCTTTTGGTTGTCAATGCCTGTGCAGCACACTAAGCAGGTTTCTTTTTTCATTTATTTTGGACAGGACTGATCCATTGCATGCATGCTCAAGCTGGCAGGTAGAAGCAGCAACATAACTGGCAAGCTGGCCTTCAGGGCAGTTTTTTAACATTACGTGCATTAACAACCAGATCTTGATGCACAGACGCATTCAACACAGCAGCTACAGCGTCAAGAAACGGTCATCAGCATCAACGTAATTTTGATCAATAATGGTCTCAAGGGTAAAAGCACAATCGGTCACCTGAAAACGCAGGCCTCATGCCCCTTTAATCCTTCCATAAGGACTATATTTAGCTTCTTGCGTCCACCAAGACGTGTTGCACGCAATAATGTGTAAGACAAGGACAATGTGCCATGGTGTGTCTCAACCGGAGAGCCCAAACACCAGCAGAAAGCACTGTTTTTATAAATGCTGAAGGCAGACACGTTTGCTCATTCACTCTGAATGGTAAGGTGAAGGAAAGGGAAAGCCCAGAGTCTGGAGCGTTCTATTTTCAGAGTGACAGAGATTCTGTTTCTTTCCATGATTACAGAGAGAATAATCCACTTTCTCAGGCACAGCAAGATAAAGTCAAAGGTCTGGCAGCTGTTTTGTCCATTTCAGTGTGTATCAAAAGGATGATTGTGATCCATTCAGAGTGATATCACAATGGGTGTGTGATGGAAAGAAAAGGCAAATAGAATGGAGGAGGTAAGGAGAGTAAGAAAGCGGCAGGGTTCTGTTCATATAGATACAGGGGAATGCATCAGAGCCTTTTTCCATGAGGCTAGCTCAAGGCACCAGGTGGGGGGGGGCCGTGGGGGAACAGGATCAGTCAAGTGCTGTGCTGACACCTCTCCTCGGTCAGTGTCCTTTAGTAATCCTTGTAGAGAGAGGTGTCCCACAGAGACAAGTCTGGCTCTGCTTGAACATCCAAATATGTGGTATCATTGGAAACAAGAGCCACTTTTGATGGAGCTGAAGTGAAAGCGGCTCTACAACCAGTTTCTGCTGCGTTTGTCATCTGTGTAAAAAAGTTCATTACCCCATTTCCACTTCCCCTGTAGATCCCCTGCCCTCCCCGGCTTATGGTCCACACAGATGCCAGTCAGATCCTACTTGACTCGAGTTCCACTTTCCTGTTGCGTAAAAAAAGCCCCAAACACATTGCTGCCGTGTCACAGGATGAGCGAATGATGCTGGTCACTGGCGCGGGTGCACTGCCGGGTTTCAGGTTGCTGTTTGGCCCACTTCTGGCCTCTCACAGAGTCACCTGTTCTGGGAGAAGGAATGCTGTCACTGACGTGCTTAGTGACGTCGGCACGGACTCCGACAGCCGCTCTGCATAGCTATCCATAGTATTCTTGTGCATATGTCAGTGAGGACCCCACAAGCAGACCTGCTCGTGCATATTCGTATGACTGCTGTTAAGTTGTTTTGACACTGGACACTTCTAATGGTGCATGTTAGGTATGCGGTACCTTTCAATCCAAAATATTCCAGACCTGACAAACAGGTCCTCCAGAGTTCTTTTTCCTCCTCTTTTTCTTGTGGACAGTCCAACAAGCGGTGGCCACCAGCAGCAGCAGAAGACCCATGACAAGCAGCACCACAGAAACCACTTTGGTCTGAGGCAGGTCATTGTAGGCGTAGGTGACACCTGTCCCTGCTATGCCGATCACCAAAGAGATGATTCCGAAGGGAAATATGCAGCGGTACCAGGACTTCTCCATGCCCCCGGTGGCCTGCGACAGACGCTCCAGCGAGGAGAGCACCTCAGGCACTTTGGCAGCACCAGCCTCCAGGGACTGAGCGTCCTGCCCGGAGCTGGTCTGGGGCTGGTTTTCGCAAGCCAGGTGGCTGGTAGCGCAAACCATTCTGATGCCGACAGCTTCCAGATCCTGAACCCAGACTGCAGCTTTGGCTCCGTTTGTCCTGTTGTTTCTCAGCTCTAGCCTGGAAAAACAGGAAAAAAAAAAAAAAAGAAAGGCAGAGGGGAAAAAAGAAGCTTATGTGAGACTGGAGAAATGGCTAAGGCGTAAAATCCACTGACACTTTCCCCTTATCTGCCTCTTCTGGTTGCGTCTCTGCACACTGCCTGCTGGCTCTGTGGCAGCACATTGTACACTCTGCTCAACGTAGTGGTGTGAGATATATGAGGGACACTGGGAAGAGGAGGGGCCAGCGATTAAAAACAGGCACGTCCAAGCGCTCTCACTGGTCTCCTGAGCGTGACATCAAACGTGGAAGCAAGGAGAAAATGGTCTGACGAAACACGGGGGCCGGGAGGGAGGGGAGGGGAGATGACTGCCCCCTCTTTTCTTTACCATCTCATATCTGCTTCAAAGTCTGCAGTCTTCAATTTATCGGTACAAAACACACACACACACACGGGGACAAAGGATCCTGGAAAGTGGAGAATGAAGGGGAATCCCTCAGCTTATTGGGATAAATAAGATTGATATTTTACAAGGGATGAGGAATCACTACTGCAGCAGCACACATGTGCCCCCTCCATGCAGCACACACACACACTAGCAAATCCCACAACCACCCACGCGCTTTCATGTGTCACACTGGCACCAAATAACAATGACGTGTAGGAGGACATTTAATAAATAATTAAAGTAATCCCCCCCGGGTCTCCTGGTCTTTCCTAAATGAAAGGTAACCTTGTTGTAGTAAACCCCCCACTGCTTTCTGCTTCTGAAAACACAATAAAATCCTGGCAGGTCTCCTTTAATCAGGGTAATCTTCCTCCTCTGCAGTGGAAGGGTTATATTCAGAGAGACTAACCCCCATGTTTACCATTACCTTTTTCTTCAAAACACAGCAAATAAAATACTGCAGCACAAAGGTGGAAGTATTGTGAATGACTTCATTCCATAATCGGTTCAAGATTATGCATCAATTTAACGCATATCCTTCCTGAACTTATGAGAAAATGTGCTGATCCATCTTGTTCATGAAATGCTGCATTTGGGTTGTTCTTGGTCTGAAATGACCCGAGCGGTACCCTCCGACGATGTCCACATACGGTACATTGTGATGAAGATATAGTCTTTGTGTCACGACTATCTATTGATTTTTGAAAGAGGTTTGTGCACAAACTGCGACCATTAAACTGTAATTACGGGTTTATTTGACATTTGTATGTACTTCAAAAGTGCAGCCTGACTTTGACTAACAGTAGGGGTCCTGCATGTAAAAGGATACCTGCTGCCACAGTTCGAATGATTGAATTACAGGACTCATATTCTCAAACAAAAACCAACGTCTGCACTGGATGAATGCTTTTGATTTAAAAGACTAAAACACTTACTCCAACTGATGGGAAAAAAAGATTCAAGGGAGGAAAATGGATATTAGTATCTGAAATTTGGGGAAAATCAAATAATAAGCTCTAACGGAACCTGATCGATGAGCACAGCGGTGGTTACTGCTGGGCCTCTGTGGGCAACGCTGGAGTAAATGGAGGGAACTGAGGAATGTGCAAAGGAGCAGAGGGGAAAAAAGAGGTGTTCAAGAGCAATTTCGACAACAGAAGTGGATTCTTGGTAGCGCCGTCTGGTTTCTGTGGATCTGCACTTGGATGAACTGCACTGAAAAACAAAGAGCGGAAAAACAAAAGTCTGCAAGGAGGATGAAAAGGTTAACTCTGTCCCTTTCGGTGTGTGAGCGTGTGCATGAGGTGGGAATGGAAATGAAGCTTCTTCCTGGGAAAATCAAACAGCACTGCTTCTTCCATGAGGTGACAAAAGAAGGCGTGAGAAAACAGGGACAAAGGCGTGAGACCCGGGTAACCTGGGCAGGGCCAGGCCGTGGCGGGGGGAGCAGGACAGCCCTGCTGGTGACAGAGCCGCCCGGGCAGCAGCTGGTGTACTCGTGTCACAGGAAAGCTGAGCTGCGTGGGCACCTCCGCCTCTGGGAAGCGTTGATGAGATCTCAAAGATGCATTCCTACTTTCTCCTCACCTTCTCCCCCATCCAAGGCTGCATGGGTGGACCGCGAATCTGCTACAGGAGAGCTGGCTGAGGTCCACGAAAAATTGTGATTAGCGATTTAGAATTTCATTAAATCCTTTTTCTGGTTGTAGACACGTCAGAATGTGAGGTTGACATTTTCGAACGTACCCACCCATCCCCCACCCCCACAAGCAGATTGTCCCTGTGACTCAGCTGACTCGGGGCCGTATGCGTACGCCTGCATTTGAGGGTTTGGCTGCCCCATGGGGCTCAGACACCCACGCCCTGCTGTGCATAAACCCAGCACCACCTGTAGCCCAGTCTGGCAGCAGCCCATGCTCTCCACACGTCATGTGTTGGAACAAGCAGCGTCTTTGGCATTTCTGATCTTCTCCCCCGCCTCATGCACACGCTCACATCACATGCATGTTAGTGTGTGAAAACAAAGTTTTAAGAGGTTGCAGAGACCTCCAGGAACTGTGCAAGACAGCGGCAACAAATCAAAACACATGGAAGGTTGATATGAAATCTCAACTTGCTCATAATTTAAGATGACGACAATATATACAGTACAGACCAAAAGTTTGGACACACCTTCTCATTCAAGGAACATTTGAAGGTGTGTCCAAACTTTTGGTCTGTCCTGTATATATATTTTGTTAGTAAAGGTTTGACTTCAGCAGATGGGGCAAAATTATACTTACAGCACTACTAACAATTAACACAAGCATCCTTCAAAACAATATTCAGTGAGGATGAATTCAAGGATGACTACTGACTGTCAGAGCGACATCATTTCATCGGTTTTGGATCTTAACCA
>BJFM01000786.1:69633-80339 GCA_016586285.1 Arothron firmamentum | reverse complement strand
TAACTGAGCTGGTTATACTGGGACAGAGAGAAGAACTGAGCTGGTTATACTGGGACAGAGAGAAGGGCTGAACCTCTGTCTGTGTCTCTGTCCTCTGCGTCCATAGTACCACATGTCAAACTGTAACCGATGCTCGCGATTAACAAATCAGGCTTAACCGCTGCGCAGCAGTTTATGGGATTAGATGTGACTCTCGGATGACTGCGGAAGAAGTGTTGTCATGACGACACGCGGGGCCCAGGCGGGGTGTTTTCAGGTTGCCTGTCCCTCCAGAGGTCAGCAGTCCTGGAGTCCAGTCAAGGATGAACTGAGAGGTGTCTCAAGGTCAAGGTCATCCTCCAGCTTCATGTAAATCTGCTCTCAAGTGTCATGACGGGAGCCGACCTTTGGACTCCATGATCAGGGAATCGACCTTCACTCAAAGTCAAGGTCACTGCAGCCTCCTGAATCCATCCATGCTGCGGCGCAACCTTCAGAAAGTGACTCACGGAGGAAGTGTCAGGATGTTTGAAGGTTACTGAAACTTGATGCTTCCTTTTCAACCTTTTTGTGAGACTCAAGGATGAGCTGATGTCAGAGCTCAAGGTCGCTGCATCGTCACCTTCATCCCGATGAGGAATCTCAGGGATGTTTACATCTGTGGCTTCTTCATCGTGGACTCAACGATGGCACATTAAGGAAAGGTAGATGTTCAGCTCAGTAATTAACTGATTAAATTTTTAAGTTTTAGTTTCAAGAGTGATTAAAACATCAAATTCCAATAACGGAGGTCATTTAGAGGTCAAAGGTTGCAAGTTAATATTTCTGTACTGCCACTCACAATCAGAGAGCCAAAAATTGAAATATATTTGTGTGTGTGTGTGTGTGTGTGTGTGTGTGTGTGTGTGTGTGTGTGTGTGTGTGTGTGTGTCCACGTGCATAGTAGAGAGAAACAGAGAGAGAAAGAGAGAATTTGTTGGGGGGTGATCTGATTCCTCCATTAGTGCACAATGTACTCGCTCTGTCTCTTTCTCTCTCTGTGTGTATGTGTGTGTGTGTGTGTGTGTGTGTGTGTGTGTGTGTGTGCAGACATGACGTTGGAACAGTTGATAAAAGCCCCCCAAAATTATGCAATTTCTCTCGTTTACTCAAACACACACACACACACACACACACACTCTCTCTCTCATTGTATTCACGTCCACACCAGTACATCCAATTATGCTTGATATGCTTGACGTGACATAATGAACAGCCATTTTTCACCTCCTAAGTGGCGCCGCGGCGTTCACCATCTCTGTGACTTTATTTTTTTTTTATTCTCTGGAGTGAAAACCTTTTTTTTCCTCCCCAGTTGGACGTTAAACTGCCTCTGCGAAGGAATATTTTACTGTTATCAATAAAAGAATATTTCATACTAACAGCTTTGGGCCCTTCAGACACGCGTCTGCAACAGACATAAAGGAGCCTTTTAGCCTTTTTTTTTTTACTCATCAGTTGACTGAAATCAGAGAAAACAGATTTATTTTCTCAGGTACTCAGTCCTGGATGAAATTCCAGCCCAGGCAGGAAAATTGTGGTTAAACAACCCCAAAACTGTCTGGTTACAACTGTCTATTCTTAGATCTGTGACACTGCTGACAGACGAGACACAAAGCAGAAGCCGTTCCGCTATAAAAAGAGGAAAAACAAAACGGAAAGTATCACGCTATTAAAAATAAACTACGTGGCTCGGTTACTCGCAGCTCTGAAAGGGACCCAGCCCAGGGACGAGGATGACAGCTCCTGCTGGGCTTTGAATGTTTGCACACCACAAAGGTTGTGGACCATCTGAGGGGTCCTTCACGGTTTGATTCCTGTCCAATTTCTGCTTTTATCACTGTTGAATTTATGTCTAAAAATTATCTGCACAGCTTCTGAGAACACCTGCTCTCAGTACGTGGTTCGGAACCCGTTAGAGAAAGGTTGTGTTCCCAAAGTATATTTGTTAGCTTTAACAGCAGACTGCTAAATATGAACAATGTGATTTTATGGAGTTTAGACACAATTGTCTGATTAATTCAAGTGGTGATTATTTTATAATTTTCTGACATCAGGATATACCACCAGGTGGTGCTGTTTGCAGCGATAATTAATGAGATCGTGTAGCTGATGTGTTAGCCTCTTTAAATTATCCTGTAAATACATCAATGGGAGCCAATCGATGGAACAAGACGTGTTCAGATTGTTCCCTGAGGACTCCTCGTCTCATCGCGCCTCATTGCTCTTTCTCGCGAGTGTGACCTCTCCGTCATTGACGACGCTGTCGCCATCATTTCTTCATCCAATCTGTTCCAGTTCAACATGACAGTAGAGTGGCCACTTCGGGATAAAAAAAAATAAAGTGCTAAAATCAGTCACACGGGTCGTTATGGATGAATCCCCTGACGTGCGTTAGCCGCAGGTAAAGACGGCTTCTTGACATTTTGTTATGAGGAAACAGTTTCCCGATAAAAGGCGACTTTTTTCTGATGCTGGTGTCATATCGACGAACATCTGTGACCTTACAGAACCATCAACATCACTCCGACTGACACCGACGCAACAAAGCGCCTGCTTTGGGCTTGGTCTTCACTCTACTGCCACCTGCTGGAATGGAGGTGTAGTTTGGTTACTTTCCATCATAATTTGCACCAAAGTCTCTCTGATACCTTTGAAGGTCAATAAATAAATAAATAAATAAATAAATAAATAAATAAATAAATAAAACAAGCAGCTACAGGAACCACTAAGTTCCATGGAAACTGATAAGATTTTCAGTAACTTTTGTAAGGAGGATTGGCCACAAGGGGGCGTTTGGCTCAATAAAACTAATTTCATATTATCAACTATTCTCCCTGAACCATCGTCAGGTTTGCCCTCTTTATCATTCCTCTTTGGAGGAATTCCCGTATCTACGGAGACCGGATGCTGCTACACACGCTAATAAATACAGAAACCTCTCTCGTCTAGTTGCGTTGAAAAGCCACTTCTGCGTGACAGTTCAATTTCCCAGCCGGCGGCAGGTCCAGCAGGCAGGTGTCAAGGCCGCTCTCAGCTGTTTACCTGCTAACATCGACGCATTGCTCCCCTCCGCTTAATCCCCCCAGCAGCAACAGTTACAGCCGCCACGCGCACCTCCAAACCCGCCACAAAAGCCAAACGCAGCGTGTGGTCTGACTGCCCCGCGGCTCCGCGTGGACTGCCGCTGCGCTTAGATGAGGGTTTTATTGGCAGGTGGAGGAAGATGAGGAGGAGGAAGAGGAAGGTGCAACTGTTAAACTGCAAAACACCCGAAGACAAACGAGGGCACAAACTTTTTACCCAAATAAATAGACGTTTTACTCAAACTTGTGAGCGGAAAAGCGCAATTTTGCGTCAACGTCGTCACATTTTAAGCAAAGAATTATTATTATTATTATTATTATTATTATTATTATTATTATTATTATTATTATTTTAGATGTCCTCTTTGCACGGGTACGAAGATCAGAAGCAGCAGCAGCAGATCGAATACTTCCTGTCTCCAAAATGATGAAACAGCCAAAAGAACGAGACTAAACCTGCGGTCACGGAACTGAAAGGGAAGATTTTAACATCCCAAAGCTTCAGATGATTCTTCAGTGAATAGAAGCGTAAATGCTCTTACCTGTGTCGGTGATCTAAATCCAGACTTGGCTCGCCACCACTCATCCTCCGTCCTCCTGTTATCCTTTCTATTGCTCCTATCAGCTCCCTTTGGCCCCTCTTCCTCTCCCTCCCCTCGTCCTCACCCTCCTCTTCCTCTCCCTGCACTTGTTAGAGTCTATTTCAGTGGCAGCAACAGTGGAGCCCGCTGCGACGGCGGCATGCTTTCCAGCACTTTGGCAGAAGGTCACATTATCACTCGCTGGTTGTGTTTTTTCACCGCCGAGGAAGATGATGGAGGGAGATGGTGGAGGTGAGCAGGAGCTGGAGGAGGAAGTGGAGCAATAGTGGCTGCCGGCTGAATGTTCTGGGAGAGGATGAAAGTTGCGACGGTTACCTGCGAACGTGCCTAATGTGGGAAAAACAGTAGCTTTTCCTGCTCTTCGCCTCCGGGGACGATAATTCCTCTCTCGCCTTTAAAACAAGACTTTGAAGAAGCTCCGACCGGCCGGAAACATTCCTCAGCACTCGGACTTCTGGGCGTCTTTGTCTCTTGGGCTGAGCCCCCCATCGGCACTGCGCGTCCCATCCATCACACTCTGAGCAGGGTGACCCTGGTCGTCATTCTCGCCCTCCTCTCGTGGCCACTCCATCAAAATAAGAGGAAATAAGTCCAGAGACGTGATCCGGCTGCCCGGGATGAGGACGCCGGCGGCCGGTGACAGATGGAAGCCACGGGTGGGCAGATGAGAGTCAGCCTCCAGTCGTCTTCTGTTCTGGTCTTCAGGTAGCCCCTGGTCCGGGTTCCACCTGATTCCCCCCCCCCCCCAGTGTGCTCTGGTTTCACTGGCCAGCTCTAATCCTGACTCCTACACTCCATGTCACACTGAGGGCTTGTGAGCTCTAATCATTATGTAGTAAGGATTTATCCTCTCGTTCTCCCTCCCTTCACTCTCTTTCCCTCCCTCCACCCGTCCTGTTTATTTCCCTCCCTCTGCTGTCAGAGCTCTGGCCACCAAACAAATCTCAACACACTCCAGCCTCTTTTTCGCCCCAGTATGATGCCTCATCTCTCCTCAGCGATCCCAGGCACTCGTTCATTTGTCAGTTCCTTCCTTCTCTCATTTCAGTCATCCCTCGCTCTGCTCCGTCTCTGGACGGGCACGCTGCAGCTCACATCAACAGGTTTGTCCTTCAAATGTTCTCTGGGACAAACAGAGTGAGCGCTCCTATTTTTGTCCCCATCTCCCATCTTTGGTTTCCCTCCATCTGTGTGTAGAAAGATACAGAATTTCTGTGCTTTATATCACAACAAGCAGATACGAGTGTGACTGTTTGGCTGCTGAGTGATGGATGGAAAACAGTCAGTAATGCAGTTTCCCCCCTAGGTGGCGCACTTTATGGACAGCCAAACACGTCATTAAGGTGTTGTTATTAAAAGCAGCATTTTATAAGGTTTTACTAAGGCTAACTTATAAAGTTCTCTCTGCTGGAAAATTAAATACTTGAAAGTCCATTTGGTAAAAATTGGTGGCATCTAGTGGTGAGAATATAACTTGTCAATGTCAACTTCCTCAAAAAAGCCTGAAGTTTGTATTTGTCAAGACAGCATGTAGCTGCAGAGTAGCTAACTAGCAAAGCGTCAGCATTAGCCTTCGCTGTCGTATATTGTTATTCCACAAGATTTTCAGTGATGTTTCTAGAGTTTTGGAATCAGTCAAGCTTTGATGTCAGGTAATAAAGTTTGGCCACGCTTCAGCTTTGATCAGTTCAAAGGTTCAATGATCAAGAGGAGGAAGATGAAGAGGAGGAATCCATACCTCGGGAGCAGAGGTGGAACAGGACTTTCTTTTCTCTCTGGAGGCTCTGCAGGGTGTCTGCAGGTGACTCTAACCTGCGCCCGTGAGTGTGATCCCCCTCTAGAGGTGAAAAGGCAGAAGTGCATTGAAAGGATTTGAACGCTTCCTCTTTCGCTCCTGCTTTTTTCATGTAGTTTTCATTCTTAACACTTTAAAATTCAGCCTTTTACTCTCCAGCTGTCAAGAAGCACAAAATCATTTTCGGAGCCCCGTTTCTGCACTTCCAGGTCACATTTGCATAATTCCCGCTGCCAGGCTGCAAACTGTCTGCCTCAGAAAGACAATTGAAAGTGCCACGCAGGGAACCATTAATCTTCATTTTTCTCCCCTGAACCTTTTGGAAAAGGGAAGCTTCTCTCTCAGGCAGGAGAACATCAGTGAGGTTTGATGAGCCTGTCGGTGCTGAGCTGCAGACGCGTCAGCACAAGCCATGTTTGTTTCTCTGGGGCTGACTGGGGAGGCCGAGCAGGCTGACCCCCCGCAATCGATCACTGCGCTGTAATAAATGTCTGTAAACCCCAGCTTGTGATCAGCAGCACCTACGCCTACGGGCCTTGATCGATAGGTGGTTGATGAGGCAAACAGATGAGACTGTAAAGCAGGAGATAAGAGAAAGAACGAATCCAGCAAATAACACAAACCTCCACAATTTGTTAAGAGTTTTCTTTAACCTTTTACCTACACACAGAAAGTTGTATTAATGCTGCACAAATATTGAAGTATTTTCAGCAAATGACATTTAGAAACATAAATAAGAAATGGCTCGAGCAGTGAACCCTGTGGAACCCCAGACTAACTGCATTTGAACAATGTGGGAAAAAAAAGTTCTATCTTAGCTCAAAAAAACCAAACAGTAAAATGAGTTTACCTCCCGTAGAACTGCGATTAGACTTGACTCGTAACTCACGTTCAGTCCTCATCCTGTTGCAGCAGGTCGGCGTTCATCTCTGTGCAGCTAAAGGGCTCAGCGGCGCAGGTGGGCTGAGCGAGGAGGAAGTAACACATGTCAGGTCCGGCAGCAGAGGGGAGAGCTGGCATATGCTCTCTCTTTGAGGTCGGCCTTCCTGCTTGACTGGGCATTACGGCAGGAGGGCACATCTGACCCAAAATAATCACCTGACCGCCGCTGTGGCTCAAAGTCCTGGCATTTACATGGGCGCTCTTTTTGGTCTCGGCGCTATTTTCAGGAGACTTTCTGTGACACAGACAAAGCAAAACGATGCGGAAAAACAGGCAAACTTGGCTGTTGTTGCTCCTGAGAGGGAGGCCGAATTCACCGGCGTTGTCTCTCAGTACTGACCAGGAGCGTCTCAGCTTAGGGGATGGAGTCCAGGTCTCTCCTGGACTCTCCAGCGTCCTATGACTGCTAGCATTTATTAGCATTACTAGCACGCCAAACATGATGAACTTGAATGAAGAGAAAATAGCAAATGAAAACATGCTGCAACACTTTAAAGCCTAAAACCTTAAAGGTTTTGAGTTGAACTGGGTGAAGTTTTCCTTCATAAAAATACTGTCAGATGAAGCTCAGCTGCTCTGACAGCGCGCCGCGGAGGCCGCTGCCTCCGTCTGTCCTGAAGCCGTCTGGTGTCTCCGTCCAGCAGCCTGAAGCCGAACCGTCCAGTCATCAAACATCTGTGCACTCTGGGAGCTGGTGACCTGCTGCCTGATGGCTGATGCAGCGGCTGTCAGGAACTTTTGTCCGCTTCCTGCCAAACCTGATGTACAAGGTTTGTTTCCTCACCAGGTCACTCACATCTGTGTGTTTTTAAAACCATCAAAACACAATTTGGCCATCACTAAACTCACCAGCCGTGGCAACGCTTCCTGAAGCAGGCGCAAAGCTTTTTGTATGAATTCCCCACCAAGAACTTGAGTGTGAGGGTCCAGTTTGTTTACGCTGATTTGATCTGAGCTACACGTAGGGAGCGCTTTGAAGGGAAGACGACATCAAAGTAGTCTGACATGAAGAAGAAACTCTTCTGGGCCTCTTTAAAGACAGGAAGTGCTGAATCGTCTCGGTGGAGGACGACTCTGCAGGTCAGCAGCACTTTTTAGCACCATTGCTGAGACTTCACACACACGCTGTGACTGAGAAGTGTGTTCTTGCCACCTGTCAGCGCCCCCTAAAGGCTGCTTAAAGCGATGAGTGACACATCCAAATTATTTGGCCATCCTCCACCCGTTTCATGTGGTGCCTCCACCTGCACATCTCTGGTTTCTGACTTCATCAGCAGCTAATATTCAGTGTTTCCTCGTGAGCTTGGTGAATAAATGCCGGTGAAAACAACAGGAGAAACCAGGACTGTGTCTGAGTGACTGTTTCCTGGCGCAGCGGCCTCTCCTCCCGCCGTCTCCAGAGGCCTCCGGACAACAGACGCGTCGCAGTCGAGGCTGTGTTTAAATCCGGCGTGCAGATGGACGCCAGCGGTGGTTCTGAGTCCTGCAGGTCCAGACAGACACGCTGGTGACATCATCCATCACATGTTAACCTGTCAAACTTTATTTAAGTATCTTATTCTTATCTTTCATCAACAGGACACAGATTGTTTCTTTGTCCTAATTCTGACTCAAAGTTCACTGAGCTGGTGGATTAGGGTTTATTCTTGTTTTATTCAGATTGATCAGAAAAATACTTATTGAAAAATAGTTATTGATCTGATCATTGGCTGCTTGGTTGTTCTCAGGGAAACAACAAACCAGCCTCTGATGTTACATCAGCTGTTCACCCGATTGTTTAAGTTGTTCTTCATTAAAATAGTAAATTTGTTAAAAAGCATTACCTTTAAGATGATGTCTGCTCTCCATCCTGTCGCGTCAGCTCCATTTTCTGCTTTTCTCCCTCAGGCTGAAGAAGGTCAAATGTTCTGAGTAGGGAAACCATAAAAACTAAAACTAGGACACTGTAAAAAAAAGAAAAAAAAAAAGTGACATTTTCAAAAACAAATGAGTTCCGTTCAACAGTCTGCTCCACTCATGTTTATTGTTCAAAGCTGAAAAAAGCAAAAGGTTAAAGATTCTAATGCAGTTTGTCCTAACATAATTTTACTACGAAAATATGAAAGAATTGCACAACAAACCTATTTATATAAAGGACCCGAGGTCAAATTACTGATGTCTGACGTGCTCGACCGCAGCGTTTGTTGGTCTTCTTCTCTTTCCCCGGCGTTTGTCTCCCTCTTGTGGACGCACTCTGTAATTACAGTATTCAACTTGAGTCGTTAAACTGTCACAGCAGTTTTCTTCATTTAAATTTACTCCGTAATTGTTGTGAGACTAAAGTAAAACTTCTCAGAGCGATGAAGATGACGAAGACCTGCCGCAGATGGTGGCGGTGCTGCGGAGCTAGCAGCAGATGGTGGAGTGCCAAACTGATGGATTCTCCGTCTGAAGCAGCAGACGAGGAACCTGCTGCGGCCTCCGTCTCTGCAGATTCAAAACGCACGCACGCACGCACACACACACACACACACACACACACACACACACACACACACACACACACACACACACACACACACACACACATGAGGAAGAACAGGGCTATTACAGAGTCTCAGCGGGTCACTGCATCTCCGCCCAATATCATCAAATTATAAGAGAGTAAATTAAGTACAACGCTCCAAAAAGCAGATTACTCTGTTATAACTTAACAGCAAATAGCTAAAGAAACTCACGTTTCCTCATTAAGAAAGCTGATACTATGAATTCTAAACAATTAAAATAAAAATATGTTATCGGTAAACTTATGCGTCTGATAATTTTGCCAGATTTCTACCTTCTGTCTGGCTGACCTGGATTCAGGTCACACGTGTTTGGTTGGGCTGTATTGTCACATGACGGACAGTAGAGGGTGCTGCAGCGCCCTCACCTCAGAGCATCAATGATGAAGTCAGCATAAAGTTCAGAAAGTTGAAGCTTCCGCCTGTGCTTGTTGGTTAAACCACCGCTGGGATTATTAAGTGTTTGTACTGTTGTTGAGGTTATTAAAAAATGTTAGATTCTAACCTTTTATTACATATTCACTCTGGTTAATACACTCAAAGCACAACAGAGCCTTGAAACAGATTAATCACACTTATTTATAGTTGAAATTAGCAGACATCCTTTAATATTAATGATGTTATTGTAAGTTCCTATAAATATTTTAACAGGCAAAGTCTTTAAATCTAATATAAACACAGAAACATACAACTTTTGCCGTAAAAGATTTGTGAAAATGAAAACATTCCTTTGAAAAGATGATTCCCGAGAGGTGGAGCAACAGTTCAAGGCGATGTGCGCGATCACGTGTGTTGCGTGATGTTTGTACACGTGTCAGAAGATTAAATTACGTGTCTGAGAATTCAAACTGGCAGATCATAAATGCAAAGTTGAAGAAGAATATGTAATTTTCAGGGTGCTCGCGCTCGTCGACAGACGCTCAAAGAGAAACAGGAAGAAGCTAGGATGAATAACTGCCACATAAAGAAGAATAAAAGAGGAAGTCAGTTGCAAACATCCAGGGCCCCTCTGCCCCCACCCAAACGTGATATATGGGGTCTCAGTTTGGCCCCAATCCAAAGCACATTTGGATCATACAGATGGGAATTTTACGTGCCCCCCTCCCTTCTCCACTCCTCCATAAAGCTAAATTGTCTCATCGCTTCATAATTGTCGCAACAGATGACAACAGATGTTTTTCCCGCGTTTTGGATGCTGGTTTGACCTCAATCAAGCGCGCCATGTTTGAACGAGAGGAGGCGATATTTCACTGCAGGAGGCAGCTGAACACCTCCACCCAGTGGGATTGGGTAGCATTACACCTGAAATTCAAACTAATTTAATTCAGAAAAAGACCAAAATTTACTAATTAAAACGAGTTCTGGTCATACTTTTTAAAAAGGTGTGAGCACTTTTAAAGATTTACTGTTTTTAATAAGTTATTAGTGAGACCATTTTTAGTGCAGCTTTTCTTATTACAGCGATAATTTCTTTAAAGTTGAATGATGTGAATATTCTGGATTAAAACTGAGAAGCTAAAATTGTGCTAACGTCTCACCGACCACTAGCAGTGTTTGGCACAGCTATCCCCCCTCAGACCACTTCAGGCCACGTCTGAGACGATGTTTAAATGTGTGGGATCGTATGCAACACCTGAGTGCACCTACGGAGATCCAACCCAAAACACAGAGAAAGAGGCTTTATTCACTGGACACGCTGGTCCTGTCTGATGGGGGCGGT
>BJFM01000786.1:48983-63986 GCA_016586285.1 Arothron firmamentum | reverse complement strand
CCCCCCCCCCCCCCGAGCTGTCCTACAGTCGCGCTCGCCAGAGACTCGCCGGGCGAAAGCTTCCACAAGCGTTACGTATAGTTCTCCCTGACGGCACCCTGGAAGGGAAACGGCTACAGACACAAATAAATAAATCACCCACGGACGTGATGGATGCGGTTTGCACACTTTGTTTCTTTAGCAATTAAAACTTGGGGCTGTTGGCGAGTCGCTGTGCCCAGATTAGAGAAGGCGTATTCAAAACATCCAGCGGGGCGGCTTGTTTAGGTGCTTTTGTTTACCGCTGCAGGTTGCAACGACGCTGGGGAGGGACTTACAAGAACGGGCATCAAAATGTGGCGACAGCAGCGGCGCTCTGACCTAGTGGCGGCGACCGCCCACGCTGGGCTCTCTGGAGTGTTGGTGTTACATGACGGACATGACAGGAGCGAAAACAATCACCACATCAGTCAAAGGAAAAGCCTCCGTTTAGGCGGGAAACGACTGTCTGCGCAACTACTGGCAGCATTAGCACGGTTAGCATGGCCTGTCGGGTGTGAGTAGTGAGTTGCTGGGTTAGCTAGCGAGAAGCTTTTTCCTTTATAAAAAGACACTTTTTAAAATCCCGCCCAGACAAAACATCAAACAAACCAAATCACACAAACATGATAAAAAAGAAAGAAAGAAAGAAAGAAAGAAGTAAAGAACAAAACCAACATCAGAATCAACAGCATCCATTTGTGAATACAGACTTCATCTTCAAACTGTTTATTCTTACACTTGAAACAATCAGAGGTTACTTATTTACCACAAACGACAACAGAAAGGGTCCGTGAATGAAGCAAAACAAGTCAGAACAGTAAAGCCGAGAAATAAACTTCAAAGAAAAACGTACTTTACACTGTCAGACAAAAAACGGCCATGAGAGAAATGATACATACAGTTCAAGAACACGTTCAGCTGGATTGAAAACACAGATAATCCCACTTCATATAGGAACACATAGAAAACATTTACTCAGAGTAGAACTGCTGGATAATGTGCATATATACATTTAAATGTATTTACATTTGCTGCTCGTTTTTTATTTTTGCTCGTCTTTTTTTGTACAAATCTTTTAAGTGGAGAAATAAATGTTCCTGCCAGCTTATCACGGCTCAAGGATTACGTAAAGAGAAACAATAAAGCGCGTTTTTGTACAAACGTATCTCAGAGCGGCTAAATATGCAGATAAATAGAGGTCCGGTTGCGTGTCCTGCTGGTTACGGAATACAGCAAAAAAGCTAAATAAACATAAAAATATTAAAGTTTCTGGTTTTATAAATTCACACTTAAAATACTTTAGTCTGTGATAAGAAAACGGCTCGTACGTTTACAACACGACTGAATTTACACGTATATAACACGTAAGCCTTGATAAGCTGGCGTCGTAATACGTTATTTTCTTGTAAACTGTAGACAAACCCGTGCAAACTGATTCAAAGTTGTTCCTGTAATAACGCAACTGTTGTGAAAGCTGCGCGTGGACCCGCTAGTTTAATTATTTTGATTTGTTAATGTCTCCATTAATTATTAGGATACGTAATTAAGAGGCTAACGAGGGACTGACGAGTCCTGATGGAAACGAATAAAGGCCGCCACGTTTGAGCCGTCACGGCCCGCTAATGCGCAATTATTTGAAGCAAATTGTCATTACTGACGCTGGGATGACAACTTTGAATTATTCAGGAGGCAGATCAGCGGAATCGCAAAACAATCGGATAAAGTGTTTGTATTCCAAAGATGGAAGCGGTTTAGAAGAGCAAGCTAATTAGCTTAATAGCACTTATTCACGTGGCATTGTCCAGGTAGAACAACGACACAACGTGCCAATAAAAACAAAATGTGTCACAAAAATGTGTTTCTCAGCTGAACGTTGGCGGCGTTATTACAGGAACATTTGAGGAGTCGATTCTAAAAGTTAGCTCGCTGCAGACTGCATCCATTCTTTCGGTGCTTCCTGCCTCATGTACGTCGACTAGCACGCACATTCTAATGCATATATGTAAATAGGACGTAGGCACACACATTCGTATCGGAAAAAAAGAAAAATCTTTATCAATCTGTAGCTAGCGTTGTTGAAGTGGCGCGACGGTCACCGCAAGCTTTTAGCCACAAACTCCACAAGTACAGAGACCGGTTCTTCCGTTAAAAAATAACACTCAAAGTCTGTTTTCTGACTCGTATAAAAATGCTAAACGCTGCGTAGACGCACTAGCATACAAAAGGAAGAACGCTTGGTGACCCACGGTGAGATTTACTCTTTGAGATAATCTGTTTTTTTGATATACAACATTACTCCATAGCATTTTATCATCTCGGCTAAACGTAACTAACTGCATATGATACTTCCATAAATATGTTATATTTTCAAAAGTGTTAAGAAAAAACAGAACCAGGAAAACCAAATGTTTTTTTTTTCCTTTTGTGAGCATATATAACTTAAATAGCTCTGAGTTGCGTTTCCGCAGCTGCACCGAAGTCTCGGCAGCTAGGGGGCGCTACAGTGCGCCGACAACCTTTTTCCGATTCACCTCACGTTGCACAAAGTCAAATGCGGCCGCTGTGCGTTGCCGCGGCTAACGCTTACGGTGGCCTTGGCTCTCGCTGTAGTCGAGTGTCTGTACAGTTGCAATGCTAATGTCCGTACGGTAGCTATAGCTTGAGAACAGTTCCGTCAAATTAATAAATAAAACCCGTCGATAAGCCACGTCGGACAAACCTGCTGGTTGTGTTTTGAAATGAAGCTGCTGAGGCGGCGTTGGAGTGTGTGTGTTTCAGTTTTTATCCTGAGGTTAAATATCTTGTGCAATGCTTAAGAGAGAGAAAGATAGAGAGAAAGAGAGAGAGAGAGGGAGGGAGGGAAGGAGGGAGAGAGTGGGTGGGGGTGGGGGTGGGTGCGTGGCTGCAGAGCGGCCCGCCTCGGTGCCGTGGACGTGTTCCGGTGCACCTTGAGTACAGTTTATCTGCCACGGTGAATTAGTGCAGATATGCAACCGTGTCTAATGCAAATTACCTCCATCAGCAACTATTTGCGTTCAGCAATCACACTTTAGGGAAACACGCGCAGCAGAAAGTCTTCACCGTTTGTTCTCACTGACGAGAAAAATGGAATTATTCAGGAGAGCCGGCGAGAATTCTTGATGGAAGAACTTGCAAAATGTAATTAACGTTAATTAATCAAATAACACACACTGGCCGCTCACGCCATTCAGGTTAACTACGTGTTTGTTCGTATTTAAAGGACAAGAGACTCGCAAATTTACTGATTTCTGGGTTAACGAAAGATGATTAAAATGACCGCGAAAGCATATTTCATTAACGACATGTTGCACAGGTAAAACAGACCCCCGAAAAAGTGTTAACATAACAGTAATTACAGCTTTATTAAGCTTCACACTGAAACTGTCTGTTATTAAGTGTGGATTTCTGAAGAATCGTTACAAATACCTTTAAAAATGCAGGAAGTCCGACAGCTTTAAGTTTAGCCAATGAACAGCCAGTTATATATTAGTTACATCTTACTTAGTAGTTATTACTGCATGAATGAATAATTAATATGAAATTAAATGTTGTGTTGTTTTTCTCATTTGTGTTGGACTTGTTTCTGGTTATTTTATGTTCAGTCTGTCGGTCTGATGAAATAATTCATTTGTCGCTCCGAAAACGGCAGAAAGTAACGTCACACTTCCTTGGAGCGGGCTGCAGCGCCAGCGTGGCGTAAACCCCTCTCTAGCCCGCATGCTGTCACACCACGGAGCAGCGCTGCTAACCGCGCCGCAGGAGGCCGCCGCCGTTAAAAGGAAAACAGAAGCAATCGGAGCGGCGCCGTCTCTGATCCAAGAATTAACCCAGGCGGCGTGAGCGTCTGCCGACCAATCGCTGGGCCTGATGGGACCTGCCGCTGCCTGTTAGGGTTCGGGACACGCGTGCCCGGGTACATTCTTGGCCAGGCGACGGCGGCGGCGCCCGCACACCTCTGAGCATGCATCATGCGTGCTGCAGGAGGCTGACATTGGTTGTGGTGACACAGCACCGTCAGGAGCAGTCAGAGATAATGCACATGTGCGTCCAAACTTTCCAAAAGAACCAAAAAGCACAAACATGAAGAGAAAACAAGAGCAGACCAATGATGACATCAAACCGCTTGTTGTAGAAAGATCAGAGGGGAGGGGCTTAGCACGGGGGCGACATTGTCTTTTTTAAAAGAATTGTCTGTTTGTTTGTTTGTTGGGCGTAATGTCTCTGTCTTTGCTCGCTTTTTGTCTTTTGTCTTTTAGTAGGGAGTGAAGCGACTGTACCCTCCTCTGTACAGGCTAGCCTGCAACATCAAAGATGAAAAAGTACCAATCAGTATTCAGGTGACAGCTTTCGTCGCTTTCTCTTTTCCCACAAATTTCCTTCCTTTTGCCGTCTCGATCAGGACGCCCATCGACGCCATCGGGAGCGCAGAACTTTCCTTCACAGATGGTGATTCTCATAAAACAATCATGGAGACGCCGTGCTGCTTTGATCTATGTTCTTAAATTGGAGGCTGCTTTGATGTATGTTCTTTGATTTATCACGCTATCATACTTTTTCTCTATGAGGCCGTAACAATATCAGAGACTCAGAGCTGGTTGAGAGGTGGAATCAGATCCTTTTCAAGTCTGGTGGAGGTGTTTGCACCACCACAGGAGATCAGCCTTCAGAAACCACCGCACACACACACACACACACACACACACACACACACACACACACACACACACACACACACACACACACACACACACACTCTGGTGTTGCAATTAGGAACTCCAAAGGCTACTGGATGTCTTCAAAAGCTAATTTTTAGCTAATTTCAAGGAGCACCCCCTTGCTGCTACAGAACTTTTCATCAACGTGAGATGTTTCTGCAAGCTGGAAACAAGCAAAAGAGACTTTTCCAACCTCAGAGGAACTAATTATTCTAGAGCTTTTAAATGAAAAAAAAAAAAAACGGTTCCTCTCTGCTGGAGACCGATTAATCAAATATGATTAAAGAATTAAGGAGCGGACTGGGCTCCTCGCTCTCTCTGTAGCTTTACGAGCTTTTATTTGACACTCGTCCAGCAGCCTCAAAACACACACACACACACACACACACACACACACACACACACACACACACACACACACACACACACACACACACACACACACACGACATCAGATATTTTAAGGGTTGGGGTCCTGTCTTCTACTCGTTGTGGAGAGTAGGTGTCAGAAAAATGGAAGGAAATTTGGAGGAAAAAGGAGAAAGAGTAAAGAAAAGTAACATTCAAGCACATTTTTTAATTAAGTAAATGAAGAGGAAAAAGAGATGTCTTAATTAATGAAAGCTTTTAGCTAGCAGCTGCACCGGGGAACTTATTTATTCGTCTTTTTCTTTCAATGTTGAAAAACCGCATGCATGCCGGAATGATAAATTTAATTCCTCTCTCGGGCTGAGAGCACACCTCCGATCGAGCTGGTGAGAGGAGAGGAGGGGAGAGCCGGGCTCCCCCCTTCGCCCCCGCGTTTACGTCCCACGGCACACTGCTGCATGCGTTTGATGCTCCTTAATCTCTAGGTTAGGTCTGTGAGCCCGGTCCCGTCCCCTCATCGTCATCAAACAAAAAAACAAAGAGAAACTTTCTCTGCCTTTCAAAAAGAAAAGAAAGATGCTCTTTTATTTAGCGTCACTTTTTCATCTTTGATGTTAACAGTAGCTGCAAAAGCTAGCTAAAAACAGACATTAACAATCCAACTTCATCCCTTTAAGGTTTGGCTGAGTGGAGGAAGCAAAAAAAAAAAAAAAAAAAAGTCGAACAGAAAAGGTCAGTCCCTCCTGGAGTTCACCAGCGCCAACCGAGCAGCCAAACACGTTGAAAACGGCGCTGACAACGTGAGGAGATACTCTGCCACGTGGCAGGAACGGCCAACGACGGTGGCGGCGGCGGTGCTGCTGTTGGGTTTACACTCAACAATTAACGTCATCTTTTATGAACGAGTTACGCCAATTAGCACCTGCGGATGTTACAGGTGCACTCTGTGATTCCACACAGCAGGGGGTCTGCGTCTCATTGTGGACAAAAATGGCAAGAGATCGGGGAAATCCAGGAGGGACTGAGAGATGATGGGCGGATGTTAACGCGAGAAGCGGTTTGGGACTAAACAGCGATCGCTCATCCAACAGGTTAATGCTGCAAAGGGCAAATGTCAAGTTCAACATGCCGGGGTTTAGCACTACCGCTCAGCTCCAGCAGGGGGCGCAAGAGTGGGAGAAATCAACTGATGGAGAAACCAATAAAAACCAGCCACCGCTGCGGCTTCTGGTCTTTATTTCTGTCAACGTGTACGTGTGCACGCGCTGGTGTTTGCGATGTTTCAGGCTGCAGACAGGAAGCAGGCGGCGGTCTCAGGGACTTACCATGGTCCCCACGCTGTACGTGGCGGCGGGGCCGATCGTGTGGTGGTAGGGGTCTGCTGTTGCATAGACTCTGCCGTAGCTGCGTGGAACAGAGAAGACGGTCATTGATCTGCCATTGGCGGGAGAGCGGAACATTTATGCGCGCTCCTCCAATGCTCCAGCCTCAAGTCAACTCTTTCAAGTCACGAGCGCAATCAATTACTTCCCTCGTCGGCCCCCTCGGGCCCCCACATCACACAAGGTGCTTCAGAAAGGAGAGTTCAAAGGTTGGAGAATTATACTTGTCTTTTCATTGTCATCTTGATTAGCTGGATAGAATGGGTAATGAGCACAAAGAGAGCGCTACAGAGCGAACACGGTCGCTGCTGGAGGGTTCGGGCTTGTTTACCCAGCGTGCGCTGGGCTCCCGCCCCTGTCTTTTCATTGTTGCTGGTTCGGAACTAATCCTTCCAATTTCCTTCAGAGACAGGACAAGATGTGTCAGCTTTATTTATATATTTATCCGACTTCACATATTCCTCTATTTACGCTCCTTTTTTTCAGCACTCGCTTGCAAATGAGGGTCTGCACGGAGCAGATAAGGCAGACCCAGCCAAGGACTGAGGGCACCGAATCAACCAGGAGTGAAAGAGAAAAAAGTACAGAAGAAGAAGAAGAAGAAGCGGCGGAGGAGGAGGAGGAGGAGGAGGAGGAGGAGGAGGGGGGGGCAGCCAGACACACTGCGCTCATGTCTTTGACATGATCAGGTTATATAAGATCCAAATGCGGCTCGGCCCATTAAAAGTCCGGCCGCGGCCAAGGTCAGCGGGCGGGACGTGAAATCGGGAGAGGCCGCCTCGGCGCCACCGGATGGTCAAGCTAAGCCTCTGCGGCCCTCTTATCTTCAGCGAACACTGAAGTCCACAGGCCCTCAGGGCTAGTGGATGTGGAGAACGAGCGCGAGCGGGTCAAAGTCAGCGACTCTCCATGGAGGCGATCGGAATCTGACCGGTGAGACCGTCTCAGCATCACTTGTGCACGACTGTGGGTCAGCGTTTCTGCTACGCCCAAACCCTCTTCTGTGGTAACGACTCTGCTTTTATTCCACTTAAGCTAAACAGGATGTTTACAAACAAACGGAGAGAGACAATCTCGTAACGAAACGACGCCTGATCTGTTTTTTGCTCAGACTTCTCCCGGCGGTCCTGGCAGCCTGGCTCCTCCCACGACCGGCTGGCTGCTCCGCCGGTGAGGCCGATAAGGCGTCGACACTATCGGCAAATTCTTGTTGATCCAGAAAGAATCCAACAGGCAAAAACAAACAACTTACGGATGAATGGCATTAAAGCTCAGGGTATAGGAACAGGAATGATATCGCTCCGAGAGAGGGGGAAAAAAAAAAGAGAAGTCCAATTTCGGCTCTCGCCGAGCACGGCTGCTCGAGAGTGGAGCCGCGGCGAGGCCTGATAAATCTTACATTATCGATATGATCTTCAGGCTCTCAGGCAGGGCGTACGTTATCACAAGTGACATGCTCAATCCTTCCCAGATTAGATTCCCAAACCGGCCCACATCCCGGCTGACAGCGGCTTTCAGGGCCCGAAATGAATCAGCGCCGCCCCCCTCAAACGGAGCACACCTGAACCGGAGTGACATCGCTCAGAAGTGATGGAGCCCCTGCCTCCTGCCCCCACCCCCCCGGACCTGAGGCCATTCATAAATACCACAGTGATGTACCCACTCTGCCATCAGCGGCGGAGAGCGCCGACATACATCACGGCTTTTCTCATCCACTCCAACAAGGTTAGTCTTTTTTTCCTGTGTTCTTTAGCTCCGAGCACGGGGAGAATACGTCAGTTTGCCTAATAGATAAGATCAACGGAGAAGAAGGAAGAAGAACCACGATAACCTACGAGAAACCGCCGAGAACCCGGTGAGGCGGCGCCACATTCGTCACGTGCGCGCTCACCTGCGACGTGATCCCAGATGTGAGCTTTTAGTTTAACGACTACCACATAAAAACGCACACGCCCAGCTCTGGCGTGTCCGGCCTCCTGCGCACGTGTTGGTCATGCATTCATGGAGAACCTTATTTTAAAAACTGGAATTAAAGCACGTGAAATAAAGCTGCCGCGTTTTTTTTTTGCTGCGGAACCTTTCCCACAAATATCGCCACCACCTTTCTGAGGATTTTTCACAACTTTTGGCAGCTCCTTCACTAAAAACATTTAATCAGCGTCAGACGAGTGAAAAACTAATCTGCCGGATGAGAGCGCAGTCACTTAAGACAGACGTTACGCTGTTTATGTTTGACGGAAAGAAGAGGAAGCTACTGAGACCAGAGCCAGAAATTAAAACTACCTTTAATCTAATTGTGTATTTCAGGGTCGGCTGAATCCGGACAATCGGAGATCGTCCAAGCATGCAGCACTTTATACATTAGCCGCCTTTGTGCAAGATAATGGTACATCGCGGCGCGCGGCGCTTTATTAAAAGTGGATGGGAGGGATGCTCACCTGTCACTGAAAGCGGCGGTGGTGGTGGGCTGAGCGAATCTGTAGGCGGCGTACCCCCCCTGTAAAATAAAAATAGCAGAGTGTTAATCAATGACGAAGCCCAACCTGCAAACGTTCAACCTGAGACCCAACGATGCAACAATCCGGACGGAGAAGCTGAAATTGCCTTAATAGTTAAATGTCACCGCGCCCCCCCCCCCCCCCCCCCCCCCCCCCCCCCCCCCAGCCACAGCTTCTTCTTCAGGCACCAGAGGGCGCCCTTTGATGCACGGCGCAGTATGTGCGCGGCGGCAGTCAAAGAATGAATGATGTTCCGTGAGGCGGCGTAAACGTCTCACCGGGGGCTCGTTCCGGGGCTGGCACACCAGCCAGCCAACTCTCCAAATTCAGCCCATTTTCAGATTGAGGATGTGCTGCTTCATTATTGAAGAGGCCCCATTTTTTTTCCTTTACGTGACCCCCCCGGCTCACAAATGAAGTGAGAAGGCAGGAGACGGGTGGACCGTCGGGGAGTCGGGAACGCCATATTCATTTGCCAGAGTGGGGAAGGAATTAAAGGCCTCGTTGTGGAGTGCTGCTATTACTCTCTTTGAAAAATGAAGCTGTTCTCCCACTGTTTTTCTATTAGCGCCACTGGAGTGTGCGCCCATCTACGTCCGTAAGCCCGAGATGTGGCGTTTAATAATGCAGCTTATCATTCATTTTTAAACTCAAGGGGAAAGACGCCGAGGGAGCGACGCGGGAAAGGTGCGGTGGCCTCGGCCAGGGCTGCACGTGACATCAGGGTCGGTGGGGGGGGGCGCAAAATTGAAACCGATTGCAGCGTTTCCCCCTGGAGGCTCCTCCACAGGGACAGGAAGTGGGAGTGTTGGAGGCAGATGACTTCCTGCGGGACAGCCACGCCTCGGGACTCTGCTGATTACAGCAACAGACCGAACAAACAGGACCAATAAATCACCCTCCCGCGTTGTCAAATCCTGCACACAACAGTGCAGCACATTTGTTATTTTGTCGTACCGGCCGCGCGTTTGTGTGCGCGGTCATAGACATCCGCGCGTGAACAAGTATCAGCACGTGCAAAAACGCAATATTGAGGAATGTATAAATTCCCGTGTGTACGTTCAGACTGATCCTGGGGAATTTGCTGCAAACATACTTTTTTTTTTATTTTTTATTTTTTTGCTGCAACAGTTTTTACCACAACAATCCCAAAATAAAAACTTACAAAAATATATTTTTAAAAACATTTCTAGAGGGGTCGTCCCAGCTGTTGAACCGGTTTGATGTCCTGTCAGTCTGACTTTGACAACCTTCCGCTGCCCGACACCGAAACGGGCCGGTTTTCCTCGGTTCACCAGAGACCTTCATGCACGCTCAGCCAGTCTGAACCGGTGTGGCGGCTGCTGCTAAAGCTAATGGCGCTAAAGCGCTGGAGGCTGGCATGATTGGTTGAGTAATGGACCAACCTGCGCGGGCCATGGTCAAAGGACAGCAGGACATACTGGGGGTGGGAGAGACAAAGAGAGCAGCACTCGTCTTGTCTAAGATGCTGTGAAATTCCGTGGTATCGCGTGGGCCGCTGTGTAAGCCATCGATCACCGCCGTCAGCATTACCGTCCCTGACGCTGCCCGTCACCGCGGGTGAATCTGAGAGGCAACCGCACTCGCTGCTCTGCCGCCGTCTTCCCGCTATCTCAGCGGACGACGGCAGGAGAAAAGGAGCGGAATCAAAGGGACAAATTACATCCTCCCGCAAACGTTTGGACTAATGTCAAAGTGGGGCAGCGTGGTAATTTCAGCTTTATCTCCACAGCCGCCATGCTTTTCTCTGTCAAGGGCGACGAGCAGCAAGGCCGGCAACTGATGTGACCCTGCCTGCATGGACAGCTCCAGAGGGATGGCTAATCCCTTTATCTGCTGCTGCTCCTCTTATCTCCCACACGGTGAACCGGCTCCACTCAGGCCTGCACGTATACCCCCCAGGGGGGAGGCAAGGATCTCCCTGCCAAAGCCTTCGCGACTACACAAACAGCAAACAGGAGAGCGGTGTCGAGAGAAGGCTCCCCGAGTCCCGCCAAGACAGAAATCCAGACCAGTCAGAGCAACGACCCAACTTAACACGGAACGGTGAGCCCGGCTCTGCCAAACTCTGAGATCATAGGGAGAGAGGATGGAGGTGCTGGGGGGGTTTTAAATTTTGTTGTCGGGTTTCTTGGCACGTCCGGCAGGGGCCTAATCGACACCGTCTTGGCAGCCGAGCTGGGAGAATGCTGCAGGCTGAGCGGATCACGTTTTTGTCTCGAGGATTGGAATCTTCTCCCTTCACTTCTCTTTCATCTAAACAGGACAGAAAGCAAGAATGTACTTACGTAGATCTCTGCACCATAGAAGCCATCCTGGTACACGACCCTGTGGAATCCCACAACAGAAGAGAGCGTTAGGTGATGAGGGTCGACGCGTCTGCCCGTTAGCGGAGCGTTTGTGCACAAATGCCTGCATATATGTGGTGCAGCTCATGCGAATATTTGTGACGTTAAAGCTGTAAATTTGATCCTTCATCAGGTGATGATTCGTCACCTGTGGTCAAATCCAAAAAGCCACATCTACTTGTTGTCGTGGTGTTAAAATGTCCGGGTGCCGTCAGAGCAGAGGACATGGGATGAAGGAAAATCACCAGCGGTGTGTGAGGAAGGACACGGAGGAGGAAAATAAGCAAACAGGACACGTCTTACTTTGGAGGGGATAATCCCTGCTACCTACATAATCCAATCTCAGTTTTAGAGGAATTACCTGCTTCTCTTGCTTTTGTGGGATGTTGCTTTTTAAAGGTGAAGTAACGTTTGCAAGCTGCACATTTGCTGAAATATATCAGCTGTCATCAGCAATGAAGCGCCCACGTCTTTCCCAATTACAGGCGGGCGTCCCTACGTGGACAGCAATCGCTGGCCGCCTCTCTGAGTCTCGACATTCTACCTGCTTCCAGCATTTAGGGGTCTGTGGGGTCAGATGTGTCTGCAACAGCCCACAAATAATGACTGACACATGCACCGACTTCAACCGTTTCATTTCCCCAACCAATTTTCTGCTCCGGTAAAATTGTTGTCTTTCCTGTTGCCGCAGCGTCGACGAGGGCGGTGGTGGGGAAGCAGCTAGGAGCAGGACAAAGGAAGCTAGCGAAGGAGCTCCGTCACATGACTCCGACATATAAATCAAGCAGCTGCCATCAGCAGCAAAGGGCCTCGGAGTGGGAGGGAGGGGACGTGGTGTTTCCAGTCCCGGCTTGGGCAGCAAGTCCCTCCGCAGTGAGACGAATCCTGATCTAATCACAGATAGAGACCCCGTGGCCCTCCCCAGCCAGTCTCATCAGACCTCTCCTACGGCCACACAGACCAGTGCTGATAAGAGTGTGAGGCAGGGCTGCACAAAGCCAGGAGATCAGTGTAGGCCCTGGTCACAGTCCAGCGAGATCTGGCCGGTAATACGCCGTCTCAGCTCTCTGCAGCCTCCCTCTGGCTTTGTTAGTTCCCCCTTTGTCAACAGCACATGTAAGGATGCGCAGCGTTAAAGCATGTATATGCCCGGCCCCGACCATCGTTCCAGTCCCCAAAGTGCCCTGGAGGAGCAGCAAAACAAATGAGGTGCACAACTGCAGGACCGTTTTTTTTATGTCTCCTAGTCAAAGTGACAGTTTAGCAGCAGGTGAAATATGTGCGTTTCTCCTCCTAGCGCACAAAGCTTTTAGACATCAGTTTGGCTGCTCTGACTTTTGGAGGATGTTTGCTTTCTGGCTGATTTACCGGAATGAAGATTAGAATTATGAGCTGTCATTTTTCAAGAGAATCTTTTCTCATCCGTCCGTCCCACGAGGCCGATCATCAGCGCAGCCCTCAACGCGCGCCATCAAAAACACCAGTGTACGTTTCACTGCTTAAACAATCGATGCTGTCTCATCCTGCAGAGTGAAAGAGGAGGCTGCGGCACATGCGTGAACGAAATCAGTGTGCCGCCAATAAAAACATAAAATACACTCACACGCTCCCCAGCGCTGGCAGCGGTGCAGGCTGCAGCAACGGCTGCTTTAGGGGCAATTTACATAAAAAGCGTCTTTTTTTTCAACCGCATCTGTTCATAAAACCCCTGCAAACGTTCAAAGTGCCGGTTCTGTCTGCGTTCTCTGTACAAACCATCCTGCAAGGCACACGTGGATGCCGGACGGTAAACACACGACACAGCGGGGAGTCCACGGATGTACGGTCCAGAGACTGCGGGGGGGTTCAGGTTTTACCAGTCGGGGGGGGGGGTGGCCTTTGTGGTCTGGTTGATTTTCAGGACAAATATAAACTCGCTGAGTAAATAGGCCTACAATGAAATCTTTTAGCCTCATGCTGACTGTCGGATACTCACGCTCCGTAAGCAGGGATCGGCGGTGGTGGGGGAGCCGTGCGGAACGTGTTGTACACGGCCCTTCCTCGGCCTCGCAAGTGGGCACCCCTGTAGGCCACCGTGGCCCCTGTGGCGGGGTAGGGGAACCCTGTGACTGCGGAGGCAAAGACAGGAGAGAGAGGAGAGAATGACTTTCAGAGAAGATCCTCCGCTTGGCATTGCTTACCTTCTGACAGAATACATTACGGAGAGACGTGTGGCACGGCTCTCCCTATGACAGAATGCATTACGGGGAAGACAAGGAAACAATAGATTTAATCTTTTCTAGGTGCGCCTCATCGAGCACTCTCCCCTTTCCCAGCTCGCTGCTTTGTGCCGTACTCAGCAAGGATCCACATTTGCTGTACGCATCCTCTCCTGATGCCTGGCGAGGGGCAGCCTTGAAGCGCAGGCAGGTAATGGATGCAATACCACTAGTTTCGCACCACAGCTTCTGCATAGTTTCCACCCAATGTGCTAGCCACCAGGAGAACAGTGGGAGGGTGGATGGGGGACGGGTAGAGGGCGTTTCCAGGTGTCGGCTAGATGTTCAGATCTTTGCCCCAAGAGAAATGAAGCTGATGGGCAGGACAGCCAAGGACCGAACCTCCAGATGACCCCCATCTTGGAACCCATGAGGGACCATCTTTAGCCAATCAGGTTGGTGCTCACGTCCTCTGCTGACAGGCGGAGGTGAAAGGGTGAGGAGCCGTGATGGCGCCGTACATATCCAGAGTTACAGATTAGAGGAGAGGCGATAGTAAGCCGTGCTCCGCCTCCACTCTGCCCCGGGGCCAATCACAATGAGACCGAGACTGAGACGTTCCAACGCAAACAAACAAAAGAAAAACGGGTTTTAATCTCAGCCTGCTTTGTTCTGTCTGCTTTGGAGTCAGGTCATGCTGCTGTGTTCCAAACACACCGAACTCCACACGTCTTGAGGTTGCTCTGTGCTCTTCCAGCAATCGACCCCTCCGCCCCTCCCCCACCGCTGCACTGGCATCCCCATTATTCTTCATCCCCAGCGGGTGCCTCCTCATCACCCTCCCTTCACCCTCATCTTTTTTTATTCATTTCCATGACATGTTTTGGTTGATTTCATCGCGGACTACTTGAGGTTCTCCAATCAGAGGCCGGTCTGTGATGGGGCTCCCGTCTGGTCTTGCTGGTGTGATTGGAGGCGGGGTGGGCGGGGTCAACCCAACTGGGATAACACAGAGTAATCTGGTGCGTCGGACATGCTTCAGATGAGGAGACAGCAGCCGCTCGCTCACGTCTGCAGATGAACTGCACTCTGGGACGGAGAGTGCGGAGTCGTCTGCGTAGATGCTGCAGGGCCGTGTGCAGCAGCGTTAACCCCACAGGTGGACCAGGCCAGCGAGCACCCTAATGAACGATGCGCGCCCCAGCGCTGCCGCTTCAATAAAGCTGACAGGGAGACGGATTAGTGGTGCTTTTAAAAACACCGAGAGCCCAGTTTAATGTCCTCCACCATTCACATCACGCTCCATTAGCAGGCCTGCGTGCATATTCAAGCTCTGCGTCTCATTTGGCCAGGTAACGCCCAGAAAACCGCCCCAGCCACGCACGGCGCTCCTGTTTGCCATAACAATGGGCTGAACTCAAAGGGTGCCC
>BJFM01000786.1:22694-37489 GCA_016586285.1 Arothron firmamentum | reverse complement strand
GGGGGGGGGGGGGGCAGAGACTGACAGGGAAAACCAGTCTTGCAGGAGGAAGATTAAACGGCTTTTAAAGCAGCCTCCGGACTGACAAACCTCTCCGGGCGAGAAGACAAAGACGAACAATAAATTACGACTGTAGGCCAGCGAAACCACGTCAGCGCCGCAGCAGCGCCGCAGCAGCGCCGCAGCAGCGCCGCAGCGGAGCTTCTGCTCACGCATCAGCACCCAAACCTGACTGATTGAGCTGTTTTTCTTTATTTTCCAAGGTTGACTTTTTCCTCTCCTGATGGCGTCGTTATTCCGCACCGGCCTCCCCTCGCTCGGCCTCTGTCCGACGCCGGCCATGTTTGCAGGGGCGGCGAGAAGCCTGGCGGGTATTAAAAAACATGGCAGGATGCTGGGGGCGGGGACGGCGGGGACGGCGCTGCCTCATTCATCTTCCGCTAACCGTCTCATCGGCGGCACCTGTCCCCGAGGTCGTCGGAGCGGATTCCAGGAGACGCAGAAGCGAAACCGTTCTGTTGCGTTTACTTTAGGCTAATTCGGATGTGAGGGACGTTTTGTTTTTTTTGGGGGGGGATGCATGAATCCACGAAGGCTGTCGCCGCTGTTCAGTCCTGCAGCTGCAGCTTCCTGTTAGCTCACGTTCCTCACGTGTGAAATCGACGCTGATAACTGCAGCCATGAAAACAGGCGGAAGCCGGTGCTACACGTTCAAATCCCCGCCGCCGCATTTGAGCCAGGCTGCCACATTAAGCTAGGCCGTTGGAAGACGCTGTCGGAACTTCTGTTCCTGCGTTCTCAGATCTCAGGCAGCAACTTACCAGATGCTGTTTGTAGTGACATGATTGATAGTTTAAGGCCAAAGCTCTAAAAATAAAACAAATGTTGTAATAAAAGAGAGAGATTGCGGCCGGGAGGCACTCACCCCAAACATTTGCCTTAGGTCGGGGTCCCGGAAGCGGAAGGGGATGTTGGAGACGTGTAACCTTTTGGGCTGCTGCTTCTCTGAAGAGTCTGAGTGCTGAAGCTGGAGCTGCTGAGAGGCCTCTGTTTGCGTCACATCATCTGTCTGCCAGAGGGAAACAAACACAGAGAGACACAAGCTGCTCATTAGCTGCTACAGTACGCCGCTGCAGCCCCCGGTGCTGAAGGATGAGGAGCGGCGGCTGGAGGAGGAGGAGGGTGGGAAGCCCGGCTAACTAACTTACAGCTTCCTCCATTTTTCAATCTGCCCAGAAAGCCAAAGCGATAAACAGTCGATGACTTATGGTGTCAAAGCTGAGGTTGTGCATTACAAATCCACTTATTAATCTCTTGCACTTAGCTCCTGAGCAACAAGGGAAGATGGAAGGTGCTGACAAAAAGGCGTGGATACAGATCCCACTGAGCCTGACGCGTCGAGACTAAAGACACATTATTGGTGACGTTTGCACGCAGCCGTCAGAGCGCCGGGCCCAAAGGCCTCGGCGTCGTTCCTTCCATCATTATGCGAATGCGATGCTGACATTTCTATATAAATGAGGCGTCTGATGTCAGTGACGAATTCCACGTGTTTCTCTCGGTGACATCAGTGATGGATTCGGCCGAGGGAGCCGCTGGCTCCTCGTTTTCACTTTCTTCCTGCTGATGTGTTTTTCAGACACAAATCCTCATTGGTCAGTGCTTCGTCCTGTCTTTCATCCACCAATGACGGATGATTTGTCAACGTTTGTCATGAGGCTCAGATTCGGTTGAAGCACCTTCCATGAAAAGCCATTAGCCTAGCTAGCATCTTAAACTGTTACATGACACGTTGCTGCAAACTGAAAAGTGAAAGCTATTTGCCGGGTTGCAATGAAGAAAAAAAGACTTTAAATACATGCAATTACATATTTTGAAATGCTAAAAATTAGGTGCAATTACACAGGTGACCACAAGGGGTCAGACGTCAGGAAATTGCAAAGTTTGTGACTGTTTTCCTCTGATTATTGTTCAACAGCAGGAAACTAATTCTGATCAACAGAGAGGAGCAAAACACAAGACTGCGGGGGTGGAGGAGGCGGATCCGGAGCACAAAAGCTCTTTGAACGTGATATGTAAACTGCGAGGTCTCCTGGGACGTGCACTCTGAGCACGGCAAACACAGTGCACGCCGACTGGGGAGTCACACGCACCGACGCAATCTTGTACCCAGATACGGGCGTGAAAAGAGAGTGGGATGCTGCCGGAGTACAAATGGTTCAAACCTCTCCCTCTATCTGTCACACACACACACACACACACACACACACACACACACACACGCACACACACACACACACACACACGTGTGCAGATAACCGTCACCCCGCTTGGAGGCTGTCTGATGGCTGCAGGCCACTCTTAGTGATACATTTGCCACCATTTAGGAAATGGGGTAGGGATTTATTCATTATAATTCATCATGGCGGTATTATCATTATCATCACCATCGTAATGATGATCGCCTTTATTATTCTCATTATCATAATCACAATCTCCGCTGTAATGGTCCTCATTTATTTGGTTTTATGGCCCATTCTGAGTCGCTGACATACATTGTTCGCAGTGACAGTTGTTTGATTCAAGGTCCCGCTCCGTCTCCCGGGCTGCCCTACCTGAGGGCGGCGACAGGCCCCGCCCACCCGCCACCGGGATCGACTAAAGTTCAGCTGGGCGAGGAAAAGTTTGCGTGCTTTTAAACGGTGCAGCTGGAGCCTGGGCTCCCCCGCCAGGCTCTGACTTTAGTCTGAAAGTCCTCAGACATCTCTGAGGACGTCCAACTCTCACTTCTGTCTCCTGCTTCTGGTTGCCTGACAATTAATCCGATTATTGCAGAGCTGACGGAAGCCAAAACACGGAACGCTGACGGGAAAACCTTGTCCTGGGCAAGACTGAGAACCTAGCCTGGAAACGACAAATAAAGGATTAGGATTTGGACGTGTTCCAAATGGTGCTGGTTTCCAAAAAGTGTAACGAGGAATAACTGAAGGATCCGCAGGTTCGATTCGGGAATTTTGCTCTGGAAAGATGAGGAATAAAGGACAGAGCAAAAAAAACAACAACAACAAAAAAACACTGTCATTCTTGGACTCGCTAACGGCTCTGGAGGCTTTTGGCGCGGGAGGCCGGGTCAGGAGGTGTGCGGATTTGGCCCAGTGGCGAGGAGTGGATTTGTGATGGAGCGAGACGGGGTCTTAACTCTGCTCTGTCTTCACGCGCTGCAGGTTAATAGCCTGAGTAGCCATGTTGGGCCCCGGGGGTGACACATGGCAGACAGATGCTGCAACTGCGGAGGGTGACAAGGTAGCGGAGCCCCCGGGGTCAATCTGTTTCATCGGTCACAGATGACACTATCGACCTTTAGCGTATGTCGCCAGACTACTGAGCAACTCTGTCCTCCAGCTCTGTCTGGCTGCTTCTTTACCACAGCGAGCGTGTTTGCAAACATCCAGATTACCTTTCATCCGGCGCTCCGACAGGACGGCAGCGCGCTGACACCGGGGGCAAACACACATATGGAGAACACAAATACAGAAGTGCTGACTCGCAAGCACCCGGGAGCGCGTCCCCGCTAACTCAATATCTCAGTGTCACCGGCATCCGGGATGCTCCCGCTCTTCAGGTTGCCTGGCTGCGAGTCGCTGGTGTCGCAGCAGAAAATAATTACCCCTGTCTTAGCATAGGAGGCCACCTTCAGAGGCGCTTTCCCATCCCGACAGCTGCTGTCACAGGAAGGAGGCGGAGGAGGATGCAAAACACGCCATCACCGCTAAAGCCCGCAAACCAGAGAGCGAGCGAGCTGTCAACTCTCCGGCTTCCTCTTCAGCCGATTCTCTGAAAGACTCCCGAGCTGTTATTTGCAAATCACCTGCAAAGTGCTCTGCTCAGCACTTTCCCCTCCGCGCAGAGTGGCATTACACGAGCATAATTGAAACTATCTGATTGGAACGCTGCCAAGCAGGTAGATTACATCCGATTAAAGCGGGTGGGGATAGAGAGTCCTCGCTCACAAGAATTATAATGGCCCACTTCTAATTCATTATTTTCTCCTCTCAGTCTTCCAATGTTTATTTTCTTTTTTACCCTCAAGATCCCGCAAATATACGGCGGCTGTCACCCGGGAGAGTGAGGAGGTGCTACGCTAGTCTGAGGCTGTTTTTCCGCCCTGACGCTCATTTTATGGAAGTCGAGGCAACAACGAGGTGCGATCGGATCGAATCAGCTCGACGGATGAGAGGGCGATAAGTCGGCGCGATCGCCAGGCTAACTGAGAGCAAGTGTTTATTAAACACACGATAAAATCATTTTGCATAGCGCCAGTTGGTAATATGTCACCCTGGGGCTAGCCGGTCCGAGTTCTGGCTCTGGTCTGGATCAGGACACGAGAATAAACCCAGCGTTGGATAAACCTGCAGCTCTGGACTAGAAGAGTGAAAAAAAAAGGTCCTGCGGCGTCACACGACTCTGAGTTAATGCACTTATTCTCTAATTCCTGCTCAGCGTCGTTAAACTTTATTCTTATATTTGCACTGATGCGGCAGTTTTATGTTTCACTTCCATGAATCTCTCCGTCAGATTCCCTTTAAGAGCGTGGGCCAAGGCTCATGGGTATCGCAGTTCTTACGAGCTATTGCCGATACTAAGCCGACGGGAGGAAGAACTGTCTTCTGTGTAATAGATTTAAAGCTAAAATTGTAAATGACTGTTGAGGCTAAAGCCAACATTCCTTTTAAAATCTAACCCTCCGCTCAGAGGAAAATCATCCAACTCCGCTTTGAGATGTAAACCAAATGTAATAACAACAAAATATTCTATTTATCAACTGAAAACTGAGGAGCTGAGCTAGCTTCTGTGGTCGAAATTCGCATTATTTCCTTGACTTTGCCTTCACTTAGAACACCACAAACTAGCTTTGACAGTTTGAAAACACGCCAGCGCAACGAAAAGATTCACTCTGTGCTCAGTGGAACATTTATCGTTATACAGTTTGCAGATGACACCACGTTATTCATCGACTCTACATGTGGAGGGTTTACAAAACGTTTGTGTACTCCTCAAATATGACAATGGTAAACGATTTCCAGAGGCTCCTCCCACTTCTAGATAACAACGGCGGCCTGTATGTAGCTGTGCGTGGGTGTGTGCCTAATGGTTTGTCTGCACGCTTGTGTTTTCCTTGCAGCCCTGTGAATGTGTGTGTGTGTGTGTGTGTGTGTGTGTGCGCGTGTTTTTGTTATCGCCGTCTCCCAGAATACCCTTTGGAAAGTCTTGGTGCCGCAGACACGGGGCTGTGGAGAATCTGGAGTCGAATGCTGCCCTAACGCCACAGCCTTAATTTGCTATCAGAAGAGAGAATGATTACTCATGAACTCCAACCAAACCTGACGCTGTTTGAACCGCCAGATAACGAGCACGTTTCACTCTCTCTCCCTGGCAGCCCTCATCTCCAAGGATTTGGAGAGAAGTCGGGGGCTTCTTCTCTTCCCGACTCGCCGGCTTTCAACTCCGCTTGTTTGAACGTGTCACAGAATGAGGTCTCGGCTCTGGACAGCGCCACCTTGGGGGCGCCCGTGATGGCTGACTGGGAGATGCAGGCGGCTCATTAAAACACACTCTCCCCCATCTCTGTGGGGAATTCCTACAGAATCCATATGTTTTCTCTGGATTTCCTGCTCTTTTGAGCGGTTTTAAGCGCTTTCAGTTGAGAAGTAAAGCCTTGTCGAGGGTACGTGGGGGGAAGGGGGGGGGGGGTGAGTGCTGAAGATGAGGGCAGGCAGATCTGTTCCCTCAGTCTGGGCTTCTGCAGGGGCCCCCAATCACAGGCGCCCACAGAAACCCGACCGAGGCGTTTGTGCTCTAGAACGCAGCAGAGGGCGACGCAACACCGGCGGCCACTCGGGATTCCGCTCTGAATTTACCCCCACTCATGTCAGGCTAGCGCCCCACCAGAGGAGATGAGGCAGCGGCGCGGACGACGAGGCTGAAGATGGAGGATGGCGGGGAGGGAAGCATGAAGGAAAGACGGCGGGCTCTCATCTCACCATGGCCACCATCTTTGGATCTTCTCCACAGCGGGAGAGCAGATGAAATGAAATCAGATGGAAGGGGAGAGCGGGGGGGAGAGAGCGGAGGAGTGTCGGCGGAGGGAGGGGACGAGCCTCCTGCCAAGTCTCTCCTCACTTTAAACTCTCTTGTGAGTCAACCATTACAGTAAGTGCGGCGCGTAACCGCGGAGCCGTTGGAGAGCCCTGCTGCACACGTCTTCAAATCAAACATTACAGGGCGGCGATAATATGCCGCGCCACGCTATTGCGCCGCTTCTGCTGCATAAGCACTTTTTCCGCCACCAAATGTTCGCAGCCGCGCAGTAATTGTGCGTCTGGGAGAATGGAGTTATTAACAATACGCTTTATGAGTGACCCAGATCCGTCTCCGGGGAGCCGAGGCCTCGCCGTGACCTCTCCCAGCAGGTGTTTTCATGCCGAACCGAGTCTGGACGTCTTTTATGTTTTCATCTCTGCCAGCGTTATCCCTCCTTCTGAAGTTGGCGCTAAGTCATCCGTACGTTTTTATCTGCATCTGCCTCTTCAGAAGGTAACCCGCAGGTCGAGTCGGGAGTATTCCGAAGGTATCGTTTAGAATCTCGTTCACTTCCTGGCTGAGCGGAACCACCGGTGCTTTGACGATGATGAGGTGGAATCGATCTATACGCAAGCGTTTCCTCACGGTGCTAAACTGGAAATAAAGCCCGTCGTTTACGTTCGTTCGCTCAAACCGGAGGCGAAGGAGCGACGCCGTGGTTGTTTTCACTCACAGCTACCGGTGGAGAATCCGTCGAAGTGGTTTAACCATCAAAACTGAGCAGTTATCATGAGGTTTCAGGGCTGAAATGATTAGTAATTTGATTACTAAAAACGTACCTAGATAGAAATTATTTGTGTGGAAGCTCCGCTATACTTAGCTCTGTGTTAGCACGGATCGTCATTTCGCTGCTTCGGCTGCTGATTCGTCACTGAAGATCGACGTGAGGCGCGGATTGCAAAGAATTTAACGTTAAAAAGAAAAGAAAGCGTAGTGAAACAGGTCAACTGTAAGATGCAGTTAGCATAGCGTAATAGCGCAGCATTGCTGCTGCAGCAGCTCCAAAGGAGACATTCGGTCTCTGGTTAAAGTCTGCAGAGCGGACCGGACACAGCGAGCTAAGCTAACGATAATTAGCAGCAATTAACAGAAATCACTGTGATCCATGACTGAGAGAAGTCCGCTAACTAACACACAGCTCTGGCTGAAAGGCTGATTCATAACTTAAATTAACGTGGTGGCTAATCTGCTAGCTATCACGTTTCCCCAACTCAAGTTTTTGCTTAAGATAATTATATTATCATAATAATCCACGTAAAATAAAGCGCGGTAGTGAGTTTGTTAAAGCCTGAACTTCAGTTAGTTAATTTATTAAAGTCAGTATCGAAGTTTGATATTATTTTGAGCATCTTCAGCGGAACAAGAACATTACGGTTACTTTTCAATAAAGTTAGCGTGTGCGCAGTACATTTCTTATCTTTTTACTCGATTATTCGCCAAAATAATTGATAGAATACTCGATTGCTAAAATAATCGATTACTGCAGCCCTATAATGTTTTAGTTATTTTACTGGAAGTCTGGTCACCTATCCATGCACACACACACACACACACACACACACACACACACACACACACACACACACACACACACACACACACACACACACACACACACATCTGGGTTCACGACAGGCAGCCAATCAGCAGCAGAGGATAAAACCAACAACAGCGCCGGGCTGAAATCTGCTCCCAGCGCAGACGTTCAAGCAGCAGACAAGCAAACAGAAACTTGATGGTAAAGAAGGAGGTAAAAGTGTTTTTTACTTGCTGACAGCTTGTGGAGAACAGTGTTTGCAGGTGATGGAGGACACTGACCGGTGCGGTCGTGGTGGCGGTGATGGTGGGTGTGCTGTTGTCAGTGCCGGCCGGCTCGCTGTGCGTCTGCGTGGGCGTGTACAAGGTCATGGCGTGCTCGGGGACCCGGCTCTGCCCGGCGTAGTCCTGTGTCGGGAGCGGGTGCGGCGCCGCAAACTCTGCGGGTATGCCGTTCTGTGGGGGAGGCGGGTACTGGGCCGGGGTGTAGGGCTGGGCCATGGCTTCCGGGGGGTTGGTGGCCTCTTGATTACCCTGCAAACAGGAGAAAAACAAAGTTTGGTCAGCGTCGGGGCGCATTGTTTGAAGTGCTGCGGGCTCGTCAGACGTCCTTGCAAAGCCGGCGAGTCAGAGAAGCAGCAGCAGCATCGCGGCGCGTCTCTGCTCAGATTAGAGGAATCCTTGATCATCGCTAATGAACACAGTTTACGCCGCAGAGCACGGCTCCGCAGCAACACTGGGGGGGGGGGGGGGGGGGGGGGGGNNGGGGGGGTGAGCTCACTTGCACTTGTGGCAAAGCACAAGAGGAAAGATCAATGAACTGATCAAATTTTGATTGGAGCCTTTGACTTCGGTGACAGGTCTGTTAGAGGAGCAGCTGCCGCCTCTCCAGCTCCGCTTTCAAACTCCTGCTCCTCTTTGATGAGCTGCTCGCTACCGCTGCGTTTGTTCCTCTCATTTCAGATCCATCCCTGAAGGTGCCAGGATCATCCCCCGGTTTGGGCAGCAGGGACGTTCTCCCGCCTCTCAATGCCGCTGAGACGCACCCCCGGTGTCATTGTTAACAATACCGCCGCCGAGCCGCCCTCGCAAGCGGCTGAGCCCGGAAACAATGGAGCTCATAAGAAACCACGGGGGGGGGGGGGGGGGGGGGNNNNGGGGGGGGGATGGATTCGAAAAACACCGCCTGCGAAACGTCGTTTGGTTTCTGCTCAAATCAGCAACGTGCAATCAGACAAACCAGAGCGTCACCAAGCGTTTAGCTCCGCCGCCACGAGCGCCATCGAAGGCACCGTCCCAGCGGCGAGAAGCCTCCGGTCTCGGCTCGCCAGCAGGCCCGGACGCTCCAGATGATGAGCAGCAGGAGTAATGGACTCTTCTGGCTGCAGCGCGTTGTTACAGTCGCTAACGGCCGGATCACAGAAGCCCGCGTCCCATTGTGGCGACGCGCTGCGGCTGCGTGGAGCCAGACTAATGAGCGGAACGGCGAGATGGGTGCTGCTGGAGCACATATCCATCCCCGCATTAAAAACGCGGAGGGAAAAAGGTGAGACAATAAGAGCGAAATCCAATAACAGCCGCCTGCAAATACCCTCAATCAGATTTAAAGATACAAATCACGCCGGCTCGCTGCATAACTCTGCACGGGAGCGAAGGCGGAGAGAGCAGCCAGGAGAAGCTTTATGATTGGAGAAAAACAATAACAGTAAACAGATAGAGAACTTTGGCTCTTCCTTTACAAGCTGGGACGGAAGATAAATGTCCTTTATTCCCTTTTTTTCCCCCCTTATTTTCGGACGGCGTTTGGCCTCTTTCTGCCGGAAACAGGCGGCGCTGCGGCTCTAACGAGCAACGCCGCTCGCGAACGCAGAGGAAACAATTCCACTCTGACGCGCCGGCGAACGGACGCGCTCGGTCAGTTACGACGGGGCTCCGTCAGAAAAGCTTTGAGCGAGGAGAGGCGTCCGGCTTGGGGACGCCTCGGGCGCTGCGGGAGCAGACCCTCACTCCTGCCTGGCCTAATCCTCCCTCCTCTTTCATTATACTGCATTTCTATCTCCCTCAATCCCTCCTCCCCCTGTTCCCTTTCATGCTCAGCTCTTCCTCCACCCTCTTTTTATGCAAAAAAACTTTTTTTTTTAATCTCCCCCTGTGCTCTACTTTTCCTCTCCCTCCAGTCATGGCATTATATAACGCGCTTGCATCGCCGGGCATCCTAATTCATGGAAGCTCTTGATGTCGGCAATTTCGAGCTTCTAAGCGTCCATTCGAAGGAGAATAGCGCAGCTTACCGAAAAGCAGAGGCCCCACCTGAGAACGTACTGCCTGCCTGTTGTTCGAAGCTGCGCTCCTCCGCCCTCACATCAAACGCTGTTAGCGCCATTAAGGAGATTAAAGCTGGCGTTAGCTTCTCTCGGTCCAGGTCTGCGACCCTGATTGATGTCTCCACTTGTCGCCTTTACGCCCACGAGTAACACAAGTACAAAGGACTCCACAGTCATTAGCTGAGGAGGTTTTTCCGGTTATTGACTTGATTTTTAGTTTCCTCAATGACTCCGTTTGGTCCAGAGGTCCTGGAGATCAGAGTCTGGCCTCCAGGACCTAACTGGAGCCTGGTCTCCGGTGGAGTCGGTCCAGCTTCTACTCGCTGCTCCTGCAGACTAAAGCTTCCCTGAGTGCTAGTTTGGTCGGAGTCAATCGACGATTGCTGCCGTTTCCATGACGAGATGAGACGAGTGTTGTGCAGTTGTGGGTGGACTCTCGCTTACGGAGGATGAGTGGATTTCAGATAAACGGTGCAATAATCAGAAAGAATGCTTGAGTTTAGGCAACCGGTTAGATATCTGGAGCGGCTCCAGGCTTTGCTGAGATTGGGCGGGGCCTCCTGACCTGGGAATGTGCTCCAACGTTTCCCACCGGAGACAAAGAGGCTGTTTTCAGGCTCTTTATTCTGTGGAGTGTTTCTGCTGAGCACACTCTTGGAGGACTCTTGGAGGACTCTTCTCCTCTGCTCCATCCTCAGTTCATCAGACAGTTTTTTCCTTTCCCCCACAGAAAGCGGCTACTCTTTTGTTTGTAATTCCGCATTTTCCAAAATGCATCGAATGACCGCGTGCCGTTGAGCATCCCTCTGGGTCAGGATGTAAATTGCGCTCGCAGGGCAGAGAGCGTATCTGTGTCAGGTCTGTTGCTGTTTGAGCTTTGAACAAGTGCAAAGGACTGCGACAGAGCCAAGTGACACACAAACAGGATTACAGCCGAGGAGCCGGGATCGGAGGAGCGCCGCGCCGGAGCGCCGCGCCGCTGCCGTTTCAAAGGGCAGCCATGCAAAGGCAAGGAGGCGGAGAGTACAGGCCTCATTAGGGAAACACAAAGTAAGACGAGCTCTCGTATGATCTTCATCTCCCTCTGAAGTGTGTGACAAACGAGTCAGTCACCCGAGAACCAAGTGGGAGAAGGAGAAGGAGCCGTGCAAATCAGCCAGTGTCCCGGTGTGACCACGCTCGCACCTTCCAGCTCAGCCCGGCTCGCCGAGATCGTCGGTCCGGCATGGGGAACATACGGCTGGGAGCCGAGGCCACCAGCTGTCGTTAGCATTCCTCCACCTTCAGGCCCGTTTACGGGGAAACAGCAGGTCCCGCCACGGCGCCTTAACGCCCCCTTTAATTCCCTCCTCGTACGTCACCGGCTGCCAGCGCCACCTTAACACCGTCCCCACGGGCGCATCGGCGATGAATAAAGGAGACCAGAGAGAGCTTTATCGATCTGCCACCCTTTCCACTCGTCTTTTCCTGCCCTCCCTCCATCCACGCTTCACCCTTTCCTCTGGCATCACCGGGGGGGACGATCTTTAATCTTCATCCCTCTGCTGGTGGAAAATTGGATTGGAAATTGTTACTTAAGGAGATCTCTTCTGGAGAGGGCTTTTGTTTTCAGCATCAGGAGCCGCGGAGGTCAGCAAGGCCTCGCAGCCACGCCCACCGCCGCTCCGCCCAGAGAGGCTTAGCTGGCCCTCGTGCGAACGACCGCGGCTACATTCCATCTCAGCAGGTACGGCGACTTGGCCGCCCGCCAGTAATCCCTGATCCTCTTCAGAGCGGCGGCGTTGAGAGGCCGCGAGGAGGCGGGCTGCGCAAATACGGGAGCCGTCAGGAGGAACGCAAACGGGTGGAGCGCCGCGACGGAGGGTCAGGGAGCGACGCCGAGGCGAAATATAGCAGGCGACTAATTGCGTTGCATTGAATCCGGAGGGAAATCACTCAAATGGGAGCAGTGCCGATCAATCTCGCCAATCCCGCCCGGTGATGGAGTGGGCAGCTTTACGGCCGCGGCTCGCTCGCACGCAGCCCGGATCATTTTTCAGCAAAGGCCTTCCTGCTTTACACGGATCCGACTGTATGACACTAATAGTCTCCGGCGAGGAGCGCTCCTCCTGATTCTGTACACTAAGCAAGTCAGGCAGATTTACAGCTCCGCAGTGTTTCTGCATAATCCAAACAGCATGAATAAGTCAAACGCTGACGGAGGAGCTTTGCAGCCCTGAAAGTCTGGACCAAAGTCAGAACCCAGGTTTGCTTCTGCACCGTAATAGCTGCACTTAATCCAGTTAGGCTTTTGTACGCCGCCGCCCTTAAACCACGCCGCCTTTACCCGCCGCGGCCGCGATCCCACCGCCGCCTTCACCGGATCGCATGAAGGAGTTGCCCAGCCTGTTTCTGGCCGTGAAGGGCTCGCAACAGCGCGAGGTCAATTAGAGGAGTCGGATGTGTGGAATCGGCTCGGTAGGAAGGCCCGCTCTGCCTTTAACTTTCATTTTGCATCCGCACAAAAACGGGAAGCTAATGAGCGAGGTGTGAAACCGGCCGTGACAAAACGGGGTCGCCGGCGGATCCTCTCACCGGCGACACAGGGTTGCTTTGCCAGAGCGCAGATGACATAACGGGGTTCTAATTTGGCCTGCTTTTCTGTTCCTCTAGACCAAAGCTCATTTGGCTTTAAAGAGCGCCTGACGAGTGACGGCCGCAAACTTGTGACGAGTCCCGCCGCGGCACAAAACCCGAGTTTGCGGCGAGGAGCAACGCGGCTGACACGGGGTTGACGCAACACCAAGGAAACAGCGCGCCGTTTGCAGGCAGCTGCATGAAAGCCTCTTGTTGTCCCCGGCTCAGGGGCTGATGCTCGGTTAATTGTAGCCCCGCGCGGAGACAGGCAGGCGGGAAGACGGCCCTGCAAGTGTTCCGCAGGCAACTGGCATTCATTTTGTCTGGAAGGCGCATAAATAAAGTCTGTCTAGCCGGGTCCGTTTTAATTAGGCGAGCCACGCGATTGTAGTCCAAGTGTGCGCGCTAACACCCACCAGAGGGCTGCAGCATGTGTTAATTAGAAGTACACGCCACACAGTGAATCCAAGGTGAGCCCGGAAAACTCAAAAGAGGTAAACAACAACAAAGAAAAACACCTTCAGCCCAGTTTCATGATCAGGCACAAATTTGGTGCAGCGGCTCCTTCCCTCCCCCGTCCGCCAATTACAGCGCGGCGTCGGGAGGAAACGGCGGCGCGGCGGACGCGCGGGAACAGGCCTGTTTAATGCAGATTCACCAGGCGCCCTCTCGTCTCTCAACAGTCTTCATCATCACAATCGAGGGTTTATCATTTCCAACGGGCTGCCGAGCCGCTTATTGTTTTCTCTCGCATTTCCTCCCGCGCAAACTCCCCTCGTCCCGTTTTTCCACCTCATTTATGGGGGAGGGAAAAAAAAAAAAATCAATTCGTAAAAATAAACACTGGGGCACCGTTGCCACGGCGTCCGAGTCAATTTGGATTTTGTGCGTGTTTCTGCTGCTTTTTTTCGAGGGGCTTAATCGCTTTCACGTCACATCCATCCATCCTCCTCCGACGCCATTCTTCCTTGTTATTGGGAGCACTTATTTGCTCGCCGGCCTTGGATGGAGGTATTAGAAAGAGTTCATTTTGCTCAATCCCTTGCTGATTTCTTCATTACGCTGCGGCGGAGGCGCCGCACACCGAGGCCGGGACGGGATGGGACCGCTCTTAGCGATGCGACTGCGAGCGTTACTATACCTCAGAGACGCCGGCGCGCTACTTAATAACCAGAGCAGACAGAGCATCACTTTGAACTCCTGTGACATGTAATGAACCTGTCGGTCTCCAGCGCAGCTCCATCTGAGCCGGGGCGCAACGTGGTAAAAATGCAGATGAAATAAATAAATAAACAAGGGGGATGAGCCTGGAGGCCCGCTGAAGAAAGCCATCAGTTACACATGGTTAGACTCATCGCGTTTTGCCAGCACCATAAGAGGAGATAATTGTCGGTTTCAGTGCCGTTGCTGCTTTGGTTGTATAACAGATATTTACATCAGGGACTAATTACTCCAGTCGGAGTGGCAGAATCGGGATTAATGCGAGAGACGCGTCAGGTTCGCTGTTTAGACTCATTTATTAGCGGGAGCGGCGGGTCGGCTGCGCCGACCCCGTCCAGAGCAGCGTTGAGCCGTCCAGCCTCAACAGAAAGTGAAACTAGAGGTCCTTAAAAAGTGCTCAAGCATCAAGAAGCCCTGGAGTTCTGAGGACGGAAGCAGACGAGCTCCTCACGTCCCGTCTCCATCTAAACAAAGTCGTGCTGAGATGAGCGCCCATCCGCCCAAACGCAACGACTCCTTTGAGATTGTTATCGATCACTAAGATAAAGACCTGAGCGAAATGAAAACTGATAACTGAACAGTGGGACCGTTCTGTCAGCGCGCTCCTTCAGAGCCGTAAATCACCCCGCCGCTCCTCCCGGCCTCGCATCGCTCTTCAGACGAGTCTCCTCGCTTCCTCCCGGGGATGAAAACGCCAACGTTTGTTACACAACCGGCTGATTGTCATGTTAATGCGCTCTCGTTTCGTATTTCTGCCACGCCGACCCCTGGGGTCCGGGGGTCCTCGCGGGGACGGAACGCCGGTACCGGAGCGCGCCGGCACGGCGTGACATTCCTCTGACCGCCGTGACAAACATATGCAAATGAAGGAGAGCGCGGCCCTGACTACGACCCCGTCACGGGGACTCTGACGCCTCCCAGAGCCGCCAGGAAAGGAGCAGAGCCAAGCGGAGGCGA
>BJFM01000786.1:9208-19359 GCA_016586285.1 Arothron firmamentum | reverse complement strand
TAACCAGATCGAATCGCCTTTGAACGAGCACCCTCTGAGCGAGTGTGTGTGTGTGTGTGTGTGTGTGTGTGTGTGTGTGTGTGTGTGTGTGTGTGCGTGCGTGCGTGCGCATCTGCATCGTCGGCAGAAATGAACCTGGGTAAAGAGACGGAGGCAGAGACGCGTTTCTCTCGCTAACAACTCTTCCGCCAGCAAACTTTGCAGCGCAGGAAAAAGGCGAGCGGCCGTTTGGCGGCGAGCGAGGACGCCGCTTCCTGCTGCCAGGACCAGGCCGCCGATTCTGCTGCGTCGGCAAAATCCACCCGTCTTCCTGAATGACAGCAAGCAGCCTGCTCACGTCTGCTAAAGCCCTGCGCTACTGTTAGCGTTGGTACTTGCTGGTTTTGGACCTCTCTGGCCTTCAGCAGTATAGCAACCTGATTCGGCTGTTTTGCGCAACGTTTTCTGCCATTTTGTTGCTAAATACCTAAAAATACCAGCGAAACGACGCGTCAGTCTGCGTCTCCGCATCCGCAAATGTTAATGCGACGCTTCCGAGTCCGAGGCTTGGCAGCGGAGCCACGATTGGTGGAGGTGAAATTCCTGATAATCCCTGATTGGATGAGGTTGCGGCTGCGCAGGATCTGCAGGGAAACCGTCACAATTATAAAAACAATCCCGCCGGTCCGAACACCGACTAATGCAGTCGGAAAAGTCATTTTGGCTGCGACTGCTGCACGTTATAACTCAAAGCGAGAGCTTTTATTACAGGTGTAATAGTCAAAGCGCTGAAATGCAGGGAGACGGCTGCCGCGGACGCTGATTCCTCACGCAGGCCGCCGGCGTTGGCAGGTGAATTAACTTCCCTCCCAGCTGCCGTTTCCAGCCCATGTGCCCTTCAGCAAAGCACTTACGCCCCTAACGGAGTTTCTGGGTGGCCATCAGCAGAAAAGGGAGACGGCGCCGAGCGAGCGGCGGGCCTGGACGGAAGGCTGCGCAGTCAGCAAACACGCGTTGAATTAAAAGCGGAAAAGTAACGGATGAATTATAAAGCAGGGAACAAACAGAAGGTGTCAGGTTCCAGAGGCGGGTGGAGGGCAGGAGCCGCCGGCCGGGGGGCGGGATTAGCAACGCCGGCGGGAGGAAGGCGGCCGTGCGCTTTATTCAGGTAGCTAACGAAAGACCGGAGGAATCAGAGAAAGAGGCGGTTGTAAAAGGAAATAATGCTGTCAGAGTGACAAAAGCAGCCTGCGCGCATTCGGCAGCACCATGAAAGATGCAAACGGCAGTAATGCAGAGAGCAGAACCACTCCAGACGCACGGAAGGAAGGAATGGAGTGAAATGAAGAGTGGGGAACATTTGTCAGCTGTTTTATTTCTGTTTACTTCCCTGAGCCGTGCCCGACCTCCTCCCTCAGACTGGACCTCGGCGCTCAGATCTGGCGGATTTAGAGCCTTTTAGTCGGCCAAACGGATGGTTGCGTCCACGAGGAGGACGCAGGAGAGGACTGATGGCGCTTCTTTCAGACGCATCTTCTGGGCAAACCCGGTTGGCTCGTAGATGTTCGTAATTTTCCCGAGTTTCCAGCTTTGTCTTAACGGTTGCTCGCTAATATAAACGCAGCTTTGAAAAGAAAGATGCTGACGCTGGCCTGAAGCCTCTCACGGCAGAGTGAGCAACGCCGCTAATTAACTCTAAATGCTTTGTTTCGTTGTCGGAACCGACCCAAAGTGAAAGTGCTGGACGGAGCAAGAAAATGGAAAACAAATTCCATTTCGCTTCTGGGTTTGGGCCCAAGCCTGCCCCGGCGCTGGACTCCTGTCAGGGAGCCGCTAATGATGAGGGAATTCCCCCGCCAGGCGGAGCGCCGCCACCGTTACCTTCGTCCAAACCGAGGACGGTCGTCCTGCGACCTTCCTTCCAAACATCGACCATCGAATCTGTTGGTTGTTTAAATGCAGCGTTCAGACGAGCGCGGGCGTGACCCTGCACGCGGGTGCACGCCGGCGTGTTGCTCTGGCCGCCGCGCGACTTTGGCAGCTGACACAATGGAAACAAATTGCCAGTGCAGCTCCGCAGCTCTCCATCACGCTGTAAGAAATACGAGGCCTGAGGGTCAGCGCCGCAGCTGCCTGCAGAGGCGCGGCGGCGGGCCCGGCCATTACTGCTGGCTAATTGGAGTTTTCCTCCGGGTCAGGCTAGTCATCTGTGGTCCTTTTACCAGCAAATAGCCCCTACCCACCCAAACAGCCCATCATTCTTAACAGTGTGTCACCACTTGACATGATTCCTTTCCTCTCCTTTTCCCTTTAAGGCCGGGGAGGTGCCGGCGGTGGGAGGATTAAGGAACGACTGCAGTCGCCTTCCACCACCGCTGGCTAATCGGAAAAGGCTCCGTCCGGGTGTGCCATTCATCACGTCAGATGGTAATATCTTTAAAGGTCAGGCCAAGTCATAAAAAAAGAGCCTTGGCTAAACTTTTCTTGGGATTTCCAATAGGTCTAATCACCGCGTGCCAAAGCTGAAGTGTTGGCTTCGATTGGCTTTTCATGGCCTCGAATTAAAGACAACGAAGGAGCGGGGGATGTTCCGCAGTGGAACCCAACACCGTCGCATAAAAACGGCACGAGACGCAGCCGTTAACTCACTGGGTGAGCAGGAAAGAAGCAGAAAGGCTCCATAAAAACAGAAGGAAAGGCGGCGGCAAATAAAAGCGAGGGCGAGCAGCTAAAGACTGCGAGCGTCCGACAAGTGTCACACTTGCGCTTCGATCCAGCCTTCCTCCTGCGCTAATGACTGTCAACACGACAAGCAGGGCCGTCTGAAGGGGAGAAAATGACTCGCTGAAAAGCAATTGACTGACCCCCATCATTTCTCAGGGAAGCAGTGACCTGTGAATATTTCATTATGGGGAAAGTCGTGAGGCCCATATAAATCGGGGGGGGGGGGGAGCCGGGCGCCTCCGTCCGGAGCCGTGGGGGCAGACCTGTCTGTCGGCCAGAGTTTAGCCGGAGAGAGGAGCGTGGAGGAGGGGAAAACAATGGGGAGAGGTTTTGGAGCGGAGGGTCAGAGCGGGATTTACCCTCTGCGCGACATTCGTCTTACACCGAGAAACATCAGAGGCCTCGGAATGGAGAGAGGCGGGAAGAGAAAGAGAAGACGGCAAAGATGAAGGAAAATCAATCCCCTGGCAAGCCTGATTGATCGGTGGAGTTTTGGACAATTTCATCAGGAGACTCCACTAACCAGAGATGACACGACCCATATTGGAGCGAGAACGCGGCGTGGAGATTAATACCCGCATTAAAGGCATCAGGTGGGATAAACGCGAGCTCTGGCGGTAAACACGCCCGGCCGGCTCGGCCCCCTCAACGACGGCTTAATGCCAGAAAAATCCTCCCAACCTACACTTCACTTTTCAAAGTTTGACTGGGCGGGATAATTGAGTCAATTAGGAGCACCTTAATCCGGGGAAGGGATCTTCAAAAGGAGACGATACAGTGGAGGTTTGGGTCGGGTTCCTGGGATCTAAATAAAAAAGCCGGGAGATTGTCTCTGTTTATCCAGCGACGGAGGGAAAGAGCGGCGGGATTAGATCCCATCACATCCCCAAACCTCATATTACACATTAACTTCCACTCTTGACTGCTTTAGTCAAACTTTAATTCATCGTTTTCAGGCGCGGAGATCATATCAGGGACGGATTTAATTAGATAAGAAGAGCGGGACGGAGCAGGATTTCCGTTTCTGGTCATTCTGACATTTCTCTTTGTTCCTCATTATTCGGAGACGAGGGGGCCGAAAGAAAGTCAATAAGCGCATCATTATCGAAACTTCCAGCGAATCTGTTTCGCCGGGACGCGTCGTCTCCGCCGTGCAGCGGGAGGAGACGGACAGGGGGACCGGGGGGGGTGGGGGGCAGAGCGGACGCTGCTGATCCAGCAGATCGGCCAAGAAAGCGTGAAATTCCTCATTAGGGCGGGAGGACAAAAGCAGCCACCAGGGCCCGATGGCGTGCACCTGACGGGGAAGGAAGGGGGCGGGAGCGAGCGAGGGCCCCACGGCGGCTCGGGAGGCGTTTTCTGCGGAGCTAAATATTTCAGCAGCACTCGGAGGTGCGATGGAGGTCAAGCCAGCTCCGTTTTTAAAACACAATAGATGCAACGGCTTTAATAAAAGATTCCAAAACAGGAAACTGCGCTCGTCCCAACCCTGATGGTTCCACTTCCTCAGCCGGGGCAGCCGCAGGAAGCTGCCGTGGAAGAGGGAGGAAGTGCTGGTGCTGATCTGAGGACACAAGTCTGACAGTTTCCATCCAGGCTGGAAACATTTTCATGCACCCAACAGGCCTGATCGCATATTCTGACTGAAAACGACAACAAAAAGAAAGAGAGGGTGAATGAAACGATCTCAGCGTCCGGCCGGGACTGGCAAGCCTTCAGGTGACAACCGCAGCGCCGCCGCTCTGGCTGAGCACATGGACCGGGTCCATGCGGCGCTGGCTCAACATCACTTGCAGCAGCCCCAGCGGGCGCATTCACTGCGAGCTCTTTGGGGACGACCCAGAGAGCCGCGGTTCCCTTTGTCCACCGCCGCAGGTTGTGAGTCAGAGCCGCTGAGTGGTGGTGGTGGGGGGGGAGTGAGAGAACGCTTCTGTGGGCTGGTGGTGGTGATGGGGGGGGGGCTGGTGGCCCCACCGTTTACATTACTGCAGATGTGCAGGAAAGTTGATGAAAGCCTGCATGCAGATGTGAACTCCTCACCTGCTCTGCCTTTCATCGCCTCCCGCCCCACCCTGAGATTATGACCGCCACGCTGCGGCGCCCCCTTAAAGAATAATCAAAAGCTCTGTGTGTGTGTGTGTGTGTGTGTGTGTGTGTGTGTGTGTGTGTGTGTGTGTGTGTGTGGACAGGCCGTGGATTCTCACACAGAAACGTGCGTGAAAAGCCTGTGCACCACCGCTGCTGTGAGCCCGAACTGGTGCTCGTCCTTCCTACTGGTAAATTAGTGCTCGTGATGAGCTGGAAACCAGTCCTGAACGCTGCCGTTAAAAAGAGCCGCCGGTTCCCGCGGCAACGCCCCGTCATGAGCGATGGCGCGTTAAAGCCGTGACACGCGTACGCCGCACCTCAAGCATGTACAGACTGAACTCTTGGCCCCGCCCCCAACACATCTACATCCCACAGCAGTCCTGCTGACGTGGCTCCTCAGATGTGTTCCCTGAACCCGTTCACCCTTTCACCCGTTCACCCTTTCACCCGTTCACCCAGTCGCCCATTTTGAAACAATGAAAATGGCCACAATGACGTCTTGGACTACATTCAATAGGGTCTTGAAAAGACGGGAAAGCATCTGGGATTGGCTTAAATGATGAAAACTATTGTGCTCAGAAGGAATCAATCGGGCCTTTTCGGCCTAATTCGATTCGGTTCACAAAGAGGCTCCGGAGGCCGTTTTCAGATGGAAATTCCACTTTGCTCAGATTGGATGAGGAAGAGATGAAGAGCAGGAAGCAAACTCTGCCGGGCAGGACGCCGTCACCGACGGCCGGAGCGCGTTCCCCTCACGTCCGACCCGGCCCCGATGGGCTCCCCGTCGGCCGCCGTTCGCACCTTCGCCGCCGCCTTTAATCGCGCAATTATCGGAGCCTGAACGCTCCCTGAAAAAGCGGAGGCGTTATCTCTCTGAAAAGCTCAGGTAAGCGCGGCAGCCGGGGCCCCGTATTTACCGTCTGAGGCTGTGTTACACATGGTTGCATAAGATATGAAAGTGTGACGTCTCCATCATAAAAGCTCGTTGTTATCTAATCACGCAGAGGAACGAATCGCTGCGTTCAGCCGCTGCGATGGAAGCAGGCCAGAGGGCGTCCGCCGCCGCAAATACAAGCAGCTCTGTTGTGTTTTAATTAAAAAACGCACTTTCTTCCTGGATTGCGATCTTGTAAAATTCAGTCGAGCGCGCGCTACGAGGCGTGGGGGGCGGAGCTACCAGGCGTGGAGAAAAAAAAGAGAAGATGGATGGCAGAAGAGAGAAAGAAAAGCCTCTCAAGCGGCCATCCAGCGGGACGGCGCTTTATCTCCCCGGGCTTCAACGACATCCTGAACCGCTGTCCGTCACCCTCGCCCGCCCGCCCATCCCGCCCGCCCCCCTTTTCACCCTGGCTGAGGCCGGAGACAGGCGGGAGGAGGTGTCGGCGGGGGGAGGCGGGGCTCTGCTGAGGCTAACCCGTGGGGCTGCTGGGTTCACGGGCCCGTCTCCTCTGCCCGTGTCTGTGTTGGCAAGAGAAGAAGAAGCGTCTCCTGCATCATTGATGAGGGAGGTTGTCGCTGCGCCGCAGCGCCGCAGCGCCGCAGCGCCCGGCAGCCAGAGTTCTTCCTGCCGCCAGCCTGGAAGTTTGAAAGAGAGCTGATGTGACGTGGACCCACAGCATGGCAACGGCGGCGGTCTGGCCGCGCCCGGCGCTGCCTGTGCTGTATAACCGCTCGGAAGGACCCCGGAGACGGAGGGCTCGGCTAACGCCGACCCGGCACCATCCGGTCCTGAAAGAAGTCGGCAAACACGAGCGCTGCCGTCTGCGTCGGGGAAATCTAATTTCCACTAAGCAGCGACGAGGAACGAGCCAATGAAAGCCGTTTGGAGGCTGATTGAAACCTGGATGAGAGGCGTCGCGGTGAGTCCGGTCAGACGGAGTTCACCGCCAGACAGACACCCGCTTCCATCCACGCCACCGCTGTCGGCTCCTCAAACATCCTGATCAAAGCGCCTCCCTCCGCTTCCGAGCCCGCGGAAAACCGCGCCCGTACTTCATCCCGGGAGTCGAACTTTCCGGCGGCGCGATCGATTCTCTCTGCTTTGATTTGGCCTGAAAATTGCTGCTTGTGAGGAAGCTCAGGAAGCAGATGACAGCAACACATAAACTGTATTTAGGGGCCCGACCTGGAATTCAGAGATAAACACAGGGCGGGCGCGCACCAACACCCCCGAGCGCCCAGATCGCCTTTCTGAGGCTGAATATGGAAGATCAGCGAGTCCTGTTGACTTAACTCACTTTTATTGCGGATCCAACACGAAGGTCAGGGGTGGGATGATTCAGGGCTCAGAGATTCACCAGAACAAGAGGACACTTTTCATCCATTCATTCGTTTCTCTGGTCCAGATTCTCCATCTGTAGGTGCTGTTTTGGTCCGAGGTGAGCGCACGAGCGCACGAGCGCCGCCTCGCTCTCAATCCCGCTAATCAAACAAAACGGCAGCAGATGGAGAAAACAGGAGTTAATTCTCCCCGCGTACGGTTTCTTTATTGTTTGCGGTCTTAAACTTAAGCCTGCGACACACACGCGGTAAATATTTGGCGCCGCTAAGCCGTCCGCGTGAAAACGGAGTCGGCGGCTTTGTTTGCGTTGCGTGCGTTCACATACTGGGGGAGGTGTTGCAGCGGCGTTTACCTCTGCAGCATATGGAGCGTGCGCCACGTGCAGCGTGTGTCTGCGCGTCAAACGCTGCTGAACGTTTGATTCGCCGCCAGCTGCTCCCAACGCTCGGCGGCAGCACGTCGCCAAACAACGCTCGTTTGCGTCGTCAGCAGGTTGACGGAAGAGTAAAACTGCGGTAAACGACAAGCACGCGCCCGCAACCAGCCGGAGAGGCTTCCCGTCCTGAAAAGCTCCACTCAAAGTAAAATAGCCCGCATTCATTTTCACCGTTTCAATGAGCTCGGCACCAAAAAAAGCCGCTCAAGCGTGTCGGCGGACTAAAAAGGGATATTTGTGCAACTGTTGACAAAGTGCTGGTCCGCTCCATTCAAACGGGGGACAGGACGGATGCTAATCGACACGTGAATGAAGCCAGAGAGGCGAGCTTATTCAGGGAGGGTGCTGCTGCAGCCCGCCGCTCCCAGAATAGCCTCCAGCTTTACTGTATCTGCAGCGCTTTGTTAGCGCTGCGCCGCGCCGCCGCCTCGGCCTGCTGCATCTGCGCTCAAGTGACAACAAAACGCTTGTTTTTGGAGGGGAAAAGCCTGAATCTGATTCAACTTCAGAGGATTAGAGCACACGCACACACACACGCACACGCACACACACACACACACCCTGACCAAGCGGGAAGAGAATGAAGCGCTCCAGAAAGGCCAGGCCCGGGCAAGGTAATTAACTGAGGGTGCTTGTTTCACATGGCAGAGTCTATTAAGTGCCGTGTCACACTGATATCAGGCTAAAGGTAACACACACACGCACAGGCACACACACACACACACACTTTTGCCATCAAACGGGGGCTGGATGGTCTGAGGGGGGGCAGTGAAGTGGGAGCGACAGAGGAGAAGAGGTGGCCGCGGATGTTCTCACTCTTCCCTCCCGAACCAGCAGCGATGCCTCTTCCAGCACTGCGGCGAGGCGCAACGGGGAGGTTTGGACATGTAACTGCCCCCCCCCCCACTGCCCTGCATCACCACAGCCAGCCAAATGCCCCCCTACCCCCCCCACTGATGGAAAACAGGCCTAGCTTAAGAGTACAGATGACCACAGCAGATGCCCTGCAAGCATTAGCCCGGGGAGGAAGTGGGCACCCGCCCTCAAAACCACAACTTGGAAAGAAAAAACAGCCCACACACACACACACACACACACACACACGCACACGCACGCACACGCACGTGAGAGCGCGCCCACACACAGGCCCACATTTACCTGTCAACACTTCTCAGGTCTCAGATGACAGAAGCGGCCTGAGCAGCTAACGCAGCTTCATCTGCCACTTAACTGATGAGCCAGAGGAAACCCGAGAGGCTCCCAGGGACCCCCGGCCCAGACTGAGCTGCAGGACGGGGACGCAGCAGCACCGGGACGCAGCAGAACCGGGACGCAGCAGAACCGGGACGCAGCAGCACCGGGACGCAGCAGCACCGGGAGACAACAGCACCGGGAGACAACAGCACCAGCCACACCAGGCCGTCCAGCAGGGGAGAAACCCAGAGAAAACACTAATGAGGGGTAGGGATGGATGGATGTTGGATGGATGGATGATGGATGGATGGATGGATGATAGCTGGATGGATGGACCAATGGATGGATGATGGAAGGATGGGTGGATGGACCAATGGACGGACCAATGATGGATGGATGGATGGATGGATAGATGAAAGGATGGATGGATGGATGATAAATGTATGATGGATGGATAAATTGATGGATGGATGGATGGATGTTGAAGCACGTGTGTGTCTTAAAGAAAAGCCTGGAGCTCAAAGGCAGGTGAAGGTTCTCGGAGGTGAGGCGGCGCCGCCCCTGACGGCGCGGGTCTGGAACCCCGTCTGGAAGCTGATTCATCTCCTCACTCACATCAAAGCCATCAAAGCCATCAGGCAGAGAAAGTCTGGAACGCAATCAAGCTTTTAATAACAATCAATCCGGTTTGGGGAGAGCGCTCAGGCGGCTGATAATTAGAAAGTGGCGAACGGGCAGCCGTCCCTCCAGACGGACACAGCTGACCGTCCTGCAGCCCGTCTGCTGGTCTGGTCGCCCCCCCCCCCAGCATAAACCAGTCAGGGAGATGGGCTGGCCCCCCTCCAGCAGCCTGTCTCCTCAACTTTACAGCCTTCTTTTCCCCTTTCAGCCAATTCAGCCCCAAATATCGATCAGACGAGAGAGAGGAAGAGAGGAGGGGAGAAGAGGAGGATCGGGGGGGGAGGAGAGGAAACCAAAGAGGTGAGGTGAGCGACTAAGTTCCAGAAAGTTTTCCGAGCAAACTCGAAGCGAGTCGCGGGCGTCCGAGGGGGAGGGGCCACGGCGGCGACGAAGGCAACAACGCAGACGTCTGTGATAGCGAGCGCCAACAGAGGAAGCTCGCTCGTCCCTGACGGGGAGGCGGAGCATCCGGGAGGCTCGAAGATGATTGGCTGAGCACACTGGAGGCTCCACAGGCTGGAGGTCGTCTCTACACCCCCAGAAATAAGGTGCAGGTCATCATCATCATCATCATCGTCGTCAGAGTGGAGTAACAACCAGCACGAGCAGAAGCAGCCCAGATGGTTCTGATCCGCGCCTCCATTTCTAACAGGACCAGGTGATGGAGGGGAGGAAGCCCGGAGGATGTTGGTGTGACCCTGCAGCTCAGCCGACCAACAGAACCGCGGAGGGACTCCGGCAGGTGGGGGGGGGGGGGGGGGGGGGGGG